>CAUYQU010041723.1:0-23635 GCA_963574635.1 Cheracebus regulus
ATAAAATCAGCAAAACATGGAAAACATTTATATGCTGAAAACTATAAGATCTTGATGAAAGAAATTAAAGAACCAAACAACTGGAAAACTTTGTTTATGGACTGGAAGGCAACATAGTGAAAATGCCAGTTCTCTCCCTAAATCGTTGATGTTTAATGCAAGTTCTGTTAAAATCCAAAGAGGCTTTTTGTAGACATAGACAAGCCAATGGGCTTTCTACTCTATGCTGGTGCCACAGGGGAAGGAAGTTCTTACCTGGCCTTCTTTTGCTGCTGGGTAGAGAAACAGATGTTAAGAGGTCCTGGTGGCTCACTGCCATGAGTGGAGGGTGGGGAGACTCTGAGCCTGGTTCACCTTTTTCTGCTGGGTGGAAGCCTCAGGAATACCAAGTCTAATTTACCCTTGCCATTATGTGGAGGGACTGGAGACTCCAGGATTTTTGCTGCCGCAAAGAAGGGGTGCCTGCGTCCAGTGGACATGGGGTGTGGGACTGGCCAACCAAGCCCTAGAAGCTCTGCTGGAGCCACTGCTGCTGGCAGAACAGAGCCCACTGCAGCTGCTGGGTGTGGACTCCATGACACTGCCCCCTTCCAGCTGTTGCATTTGATTTTGAGTTCATGTATCCCTACTGGTGGTTCCAGGTTGCTGGCCTCTCCAGAGCCTAGTGTAGAGTATATGGGAAGTTGAAAAAGTAGCAACCACAAAAAACAAGTGACTCAACTTAGGTGTCATTATCGAAGTCCTAAGATTCTTAGACAGTGCATCTTCTTCATTCCATCTTTCAGAATGCTTTACGCTTGTCTGTTAAATTATTTCTGGGGTATTTAGTTGTATTATGAGGGGAAGAGCAGGAAAAAGTGAGCCTGTGCTATCTTGTTCCATAACTACAGGACAATTCCTTTTAAAGCTAAAAATAGACTTACCATAGATCCAGACATTGCCTTTATTCCACAGAAATAAAATGTATATTCAGATAGAAGCTTCTACAGAAAATTTCACAGCAACTTAATTCATAATAGCCCCAAACTGGAAACTGTACAAATGTCCTTCAATGGGTGAATGATTACACAAACCCTGGAACATCCATAACATGGAATATGTCAGCAATAAAAAGGAGAAACTATTGATGCACACAGCAACCAAAATGGACGTCAAGGGAGTGAGGCTTACTGGAGGAAAAAAAGCCAACTTCAAAATGTTACATGCTGTATGGTTCCCTTTATGCAACATTTTTGAAGTCTAAAAAATGCTAGAGATAGAGATCAGTTCCAGGTTGCAGGGGGTTAGGGACTGGCCAGTGTGGCCTTAGAGGGTGGCACACGAACCCTTAGGGTGACAGGACAGTTCTGTAGCTTGATTGTGATGATGGTTACTCAAAACTATGTATGTGATAAAATTGCATAACTGGTGAAATCTAAATAAGCTCTGTGGATTGTACCTATGGCAATTTCCCGCTTTTCATATTGTACTTTAGTGATGCAAGATGTGGTCATTGAGGGAGGCTGGGTGAAGGGCACACAGGACGTCCCTAAACAGTTCTTTGCCACTACCTGTGAATCTAAGTTATTTCATAATAAAAAGATTTTTAAAAGACAAAACAAAATGATATTGCTAATTTCCATCCATATAATATTCCTTTTAAACTACCCCTCTCCCATCTTCTCTCTCTCTCTGTCTCTATGTCTCTCTCTTTTCAGACCACTGTAAATACTCACTTGCACAAGCCTGAAACTTTCATTTTTTCTTTCTTTCTTTCTTTCCTTCCTTCCTTCTTTTTTTTTTTTTTTTTTTTTTTGAGATGGAAGTCTTGTTTTGTCACCCAGGCTGGAGTGTAGTGGTGCCTCTTGGCTCATAGCAACTTCCACCTCCCGGGTTCAAGCGATTCTCCTGCCTCAGCCTCCCTAGTAGCTGGGATTATAGGCGCACACTTGCCACACCTGGCTAATTTTTGTGTTTTTAGTAGAGATGGGGTTTTGCTGTATTGACCAGGCTGGTCTTGAACTCCTTACCTCAGGAGATCGGCCTCCCAAAGTGCTGGGATTACAGACGTGAGCCACCAAGCCTGGCCCAACCTGGAACTTTCTACCTGAGGTTCTAGGAGGGCTGGCAGAGAGTGGAAAAGGGGATCACTTTTTAGTACCTGATTCGGTGGTATTTAATGTGAATTACCTTGATTATGAAGCTGATTCTCTAATCATTCTGTTTATCAGTGGCCCCTGACCCATCCTTTGGGAAGCATTCTGGGATGTTTGGCACTTAATACTGGTTACAAACTCCCCACCTGACAGCAGCCGTTCCTGGTGCCTTCAAACATAAGGATATTGAATGGGGTAATATTATGTAGCTAATTTTCAGAAATGCCCTACAAATGACAATTGAATCAGCAGGTAGATTCCAGGTATCATGGGTGCCCCTTTGGGTTGGCATTGGCACTGCACATTATCCAGGTCCTTGGGATGATGGCTGAATGTGAGTTGTATCCTGGGCAGATGGACTCACGGATGGGCACACAGATGCACAAGCACAGGACACACAAGGTGGATGATTTGTGATCCTCCAAGCTGGGCACTTTACAGTCAATTCATGCATCGGCCAATACATTTGGAAACTTAGTATGTTATTTGGATTTCGGGAAAAGTCTCAAGTTCAAATAAAACGTGTGTATGTATTTGTGCATCTACACTCACAGTCTCATCCACCCACCTCTCAGCTGCAGCAGTGGTGCCAACATCATGACTTTATGAACATAAACTTGGCCAGGGAAGGAAGGGAACGTCATGTGCAACTGTCCCATGTGCCATCGGCCAAGCCCACCACCTTCACCTGTCATGCTGTTTATTAGAACTCTACACACTCGACAGGCTGTCAGACTGGGCTTTCTCTTTCTAAAACATGGGACAAGCAAAGTGGGAAGAATGTCTCCTACAGGGTGCAGTGTCTTTATCCTGTCTCCCTCACCCCCTCTGCCACTTAATGATTGGTTTTAATCTAATTAGAACCTTTCGGGGTTTCTGTAATGGGAAGCAGAGGCACAGTGAGAAATCCCATTCACTACCCAATGAAAGACGCCTCCCTCTCTCTGTCCCAAAGGTGAGGGTGGAACCTGTGGGAAAGAGGCAGGGGACAGATGGAGGGGCGAGAGGGTGGGGGTCCCAAAATGCACAGGTGAGCAAATACCCAGGTTGAAACGTAGGCTGAATGTAATTACTTGGTTAATTAAATACTGACTTTTAACTCAGAGAGTGATTAAAACAAGCTCCAGGAAGACTGTCCAGAAAGGAAGGGAGTGAATGAATTAAAGCTTTCAGGAAGAGGGAGGAGGAAGAGCGGGTTGTCACAGGCAGGTCTGACTTGCTTTTCCTGCTGTGTGCTGGGCCTACTGTGTGCAGGGGGTGTGGTTTTGGTCTCTGGGTAGGTGGGGAGTTGCAGACTGAGGCCAACGTGCAAACTAGGACTGCAGGCTTCTCCTTACATTTTCCCACTTGAGACCCCATCTCTTCTCCCAGTTATCTGAGAGTACCAGGAGCTGCTGGTACCCAGGAACCAGGTTCTGTTTATCTGCGTTTCCTTGGAACAGAATACAGTACCCAGCCCGAGGAGGTGCTCCAGAAATGCTTGCAGAACAAATGAACAAATTGTTACACAGTGGTATGATGCATACCTGTGTGCCTATCTGCGCATTGTAAGCAGGTGCTGTGTGTAGGCCATGTGTTTTAGGCTGGACTTAACTCACCAGCTCAGACACCTATGATGTCAGAGGGTCTGCAAAGCTCCCCTGGCTGTGTTTTCTTCCCCATAATTCCCAGCAAACTCCTTGGTCCTCTGTGTTCAAGGCCTCACAGCCTGTTTTCCACGTCCTTCCAAGCAGGTGGGACAGCTGGCCCCATTCCAGAGCTTGATGTCTGCATGGGAGATTTAGGGTCTTTAGAGTCTCAGATGTCCCCAGCCTGGGAAGTCGCTCAGCCGTGACTCAGCTGGGCCTGGGTGTGGTTCAGTAGATTCCTCAGGTTCCTCACAGCCTCCTGATGCTCCAGCCCCTGCCACCTCCACCCACAGTGTCTGGGACAGCCTTTCTCCTCCCGTGTCCCTTGTCCCCATGACATCTCTCTGTGCAGTCACTCTGGCTGCACAATCAAGCCTTTCAAGCTCTTCACACCACCCCAACTCTCTCCTTATTGCCAATTTAACCTCAAGGGGACTGTTCTCTTGACGCCTCCACGCCTCATTTCTTTCCGCCTGCAAATTCCTTGGCAGCCCTTTTGTACGGAACACCCCCTGGTTCCATCTACCTTGCAAAGCTGGAGTTGCTGTTTTATTTCCTTGACTCACATGCAACCAAAAAAAAAAAAAAAGAAGAAGAAGAAGAAGAAGAAGAAGAAAAATCACTCAGTGTGTATTTTTTAATCTCCATCAAGAGACTAAAATACAACCTGTACCATTTTTGTCTGAGCACTTTCTGGCTGAGTTTGGGTTGGAACAGATGGGATTTTATGAAGGTTGTAAAAGTCAAGCTCTCAGCATGTCAAACAAATCAGTGTGTGAAGGAGAAACATTAAAAGCAGGAAAAATGTCTGTGGCCTGGGATGCATTTGGAGGCTCTGGAAAACAAGGCCACAGACCCGGGGCACAGGTGGCCCTGAAATTTGGCTGAAACCTGCTCTTCAAGAACAATAGTTGCTGCAGTCACCCTCAAAGGGTCATGATCTAAATTCTCTACTCCTAAGTGGGGACCATGGTGCCCAGGGTTTAAAAATACAAACTCCAGCATCATCTGTAACTATATGGTCTTGTGGTTAATTCTGCTTGGGTTTTCATCTAGACATAGGCTGTCTTGTATGTAGAACTGCCATTGCATTAGGAAAAAAGTATTTGTGGATGCGTCTTATGAAATTATGGTAATAAAAAATAGCAGCATAAACCCACCATTAAGTCAGAAGAAAGATAATTGCATATCATGCTGCCACCCTGGGTGAGCACACTGATACAGAGATGAATTTGCTTCAGCAAAACAGGGCTAATCTCTGCAGCAGGGTACCTATCCCATTACCCCCTGCTTAATTACATGTGATTGTCGAATGTAATTTATACTGATACCCACTGCCCAATAGAGCACCTTCATGAAGAATGGATTTGTTGGGAGGTGGGAAATTTAATAACTGGTTTAATTGTAGTCATCCTTGAGCTGTTTTATGTGTGATCTCTGGGAGTGATGATGGTTCTCCTAAATTCTCACTAGTGAAAGACAAGAGGCCCACGGCTGGTTAATACACAGTTCTGAGAACACAGACAAAGGTGACAATTTGTCTGTTTGCTTTGTAATTCACTAAGAGTTCTTTTCTGGTTAAGTGGGCAGGGAAGATTGAACATGTAGATTTCACTGTGTGAGAAAACAGAAGCATACAGGCAGCATTAATGCACATGTCAGTGAATATTAAAATGACTGTGGTGTCGCCAGGAAGCACAGCTGTAGATCTCTGCAGACAAGGTAAAGTACGTGGATCTTCGGTGGGCAAGAGTTTTCTTATTTTTTATTTTATTATCATTATTATTTGAGACAGAGTATTGCTCTGTGGCCCAGGCTGGTATGCAGCAGCGTGATCATGGCTCACTGCAGGCTTAACCTCCCTTGCTCAAGTGATCCTTCCACTTTAGCCTCCCAAGTAGCCGGGACTACAAACATGCACCACCATACCCGGCTAATTTTGTATTTTTTGTACAGACAAGGTCCCATTACGTTGCCAGGCTGGTCTCAAACTCCTGGGCTCAAGTGATCTGCCTGCCTCAGCCTCCTAAAGAGCTGAGATTACGAGAGTGAGCCACAGCACCTGCCAAGAGTTTCCTAAAGGGGAAAAGCAGAATCCGTTATCCCATAAGTACAGTTCGATTGAGGGCTCTTTCTGGGAAAGCACACCTGGTTTTACAATCTCCTTCTAGAAAATTCACTTATGAGCTGACTGCCAGCAGTACTGATTTAGTGTAAGCCGAGCACGGCAGCCCTAGGGCTGAGGTTTTACTGTGGGCTCTGTTCCCACTGGCTGGCAGTTCCTTGGCTGACCTCCCCAGGTTTCAGTTTCCACATCTTGAGAGTAGTGATGATATCGACACTGCAGGGACATTGTGTTGGATTCAGTGAGACAAAGGAGAGTAAAAATGCACAGCACAGACCAGTTCTGAGCCTCCCATTTCATTTCAGAGCAGGAAGCCTCTCCCTTGAAGATGCACTGAGGGAGAAGCCACTGTGAGACCTGGCAGGGGGTGTCTTGATTTCATGTGATCAGAACACATGGCAGCCTTGGACATCTCTGATAAGACTCTCGCTCATAGATTCATTCACTTCACAGACATTATTAAGTACCAGGTTATAGCAGCCACAGGAGTTATAAATAGGACATGTCACCTGCTTCAGGGAAGCTTAGAACCTAGGAGGTGAAACAGATACAACAAGTAAGCATGACAAGGAGTTTGCAGCAGGATCTGCTGGTTACTTATCTCTTCTTTACTAATAAAACTGGGATCTATTTGGGCAGCAACGGGTCCAGTTCAAGGGAAGAGAACAACTTTGTCAATCATGACAATCCCACAGGTGGGCACTTGACCAGTGCTGGCCAAGGAGCTGGAAGGGCCAGTCAGCTGGAGGCTTCTGAGAGTATTTTATTCCTTCTTAAAATGGGAGAAAAATATTCTAGTTTGTTTGGAGTTATTGAAAGCTGGAAAGAGCATAGCTCTCAACCCTCCAAAGGGAAAAGCTAGACTAGCACCAAGTGCATGCCCAACAAAATGCTGAGGTCACAGAGAAATCAGCTGTACCCAAATCTAAACACAGAGAGAGGCACTTGCAGGGAGAGATGAGCCTGGCTTACCTGGGCAAGATGTAGCTAGAAACAGTAAGAAGAGTTCAGCAAGGGTGATAGTTCCCAACTGGGGCCGATTTTGACTTCTAGAGGGCAGCTGGGAGTATCTGAAGAAAGTTTTGATTGTTACAACTGAGTTAAGAGTGTTACTGGCATCTAGTGGGCCAGGGACACTGCTAAACGGTCTGCAATGCACAGGTCAGCTCCTACAACAAAGAATTATCTGTCCCAAAATGTCCACGATGTTAAGGCTGAGAAAATGTGAGCTAAGTCAACGTTGTCTCTAGCCTGGAAAACTGCAGTACACTAACTGGTCCCCCAGGTTCTGCCGTCGCTCCCTACCATCCATTTCCTGCATGGCAGCCAGTTGGCTTCCATGTAAAAGAAACCAGATCATGCCACTCCTCTACATAAAGTCCTACAATAGCTCACATCTTGAGACTCAACCATGGCTTCGCAATGTGCAGCGTCTGTTCCCTCAGTGGCCTTCTGATTTGATATCATGCTACCACTTTCTGTCACTTCAATCCAGCCTTATAGTCTCTCTGCATCCCTAGAAGACACCAAGAAGACTCGCACCTCAGAGTCTTTGTACTTGCTTTCTCTTCTCTGGATGCCCTTTGCCCATCCAACACTCCTGATCACATCTCACTCCCATCTCTGCTCCAACATCTCATCTTCAAAGAGGAGAGAAAGACCCCACCCACATTCCCACACTAGGATAGCCCTTGGCACAAAGTAGGTGCTCAAATAAATATTTGTTGAAGGAATCAATAAATGAAATGAAGCCCTGCCCACTTGAACTTTCAGTTAACCTACCCAAACCTCAACTTGAAATTAAAGAAGTTATTAAAAAACTTGAATGAAAGTAGAAAAGGGAACTGAGGGAGTGAGTCTGTGACTGGGTGTCAGAGTTCTGGGTTCATGTCTGGCTGGGTTAGTGGCTTTCAGATGTGTCCCTGGATGAGGTATTTTCCTACTCTAAGTCTCAGATTATTTGTAAAATGGGCCAAGAAGTCATTCATTCAGTCATGTCTTCATTCAGTAAAGATTTATTGAGCAACTGCTGAGCCACACACTGATGTAGGTGATAAGGATCCGCTAGGAAACAGCACGGTTCCTGCTGGAATGAATGACCACACGTTTATCAACTTTAAACAACACACGTGCATGTGACAAACTACACAGCTCTGTAGCTCAGAAGTTCAGCACAGTATGGCTAGATGTTCTGCTTAGAATCTCATTGGCCTAAAATCAAGGTGTCAGCTAGAGATATGGTTCTCACCTGGGGCTCCGGGTCCTCTTACAAACTTGCTGGTGTTGGCGGAATTCGTTTCCTTCTTACTTTCCACGTGGCCCAAACACAGGCACATTGATTCGTTCCAGAGCTTCAAATCTCTTTGACTTTTTTTTTTTTTTTTTGCGCTATTCTTTTCTACTATTCAAGGCTAATGAGATTCCATTGGATTTTCCAAAATAGTTCAGGTTAATCTTATTATATTTCCAGGTTCCAGAAATTAGGGCACAGACATCTTTTTGGGGCCATTCTGCTAATTTACATGTGGATGCATGTGGAGCCAGCATTTCAGACAGAGAAAACAGTGGAGGCAAAGGCCATAAAATACTAATGGGCTTGATTCATTCAAGGAGCTTCAAGCAACCAAAATGTGGCTGGACCAGCTGAGCACGGAAGAGGGAAACAGATGAGGAGGCCAGGGAGGTGGTGGCTTCTATGTCATGTGGCGCCTGATAGATAACAGGAACCAGAATGGGTTTTGTTCTAAGTACCTATGGAACTCACGGAAGCATTTTAAGCAGGATTGTAAACATACCAAACCAACGTTTCTCAAGAAGATAACTTTGACTTTTGTGTGGCAAAAAGTAAACGTGGAAGCAGGAAGACCAGTTTAGAGGCCACAGCCATGGGGACAATGGCTTGGACTAGGAAGTGGAGGTGGAAGTCATGAGAAGTAGTTGGGTTCTGGATCTCTTTAAATGACTTTTTTAAGCTGAATTTTCTGATGGAGTAAAAGGTTTGTCAATTTCCTTCTAGCTGACAGCAGAAGTGGTGGCTTTGGTGGGCCTCCATCTCCCCCTCCAAGCCTCCCCATAACCCTCTACCTGGAATAAAAATAGAAGCTAAGCAAAACCCATCTATCTGCATAAACACAGCATCCAGACTGGTCACCTTGGCTTGTCACAGCCCTCGCCACACTGAGACATAGACATCGACATTGATAGATAAAAACTTGATTTTATAAAAATCAAAAGGCAGAAAAAATGAGGACACTCAGAAAATGGAGAGCCATTTAACTGGGATCTGAAATAGTATAATATAGAAGCAGCAGTTACCATCCTTTGAGTACAAAGTATGAGAATGCTTCTTGAAGTCGGAGATTGGAGGCTTTGGGGAGCAGTTTCTTTACCTCTCTGACATTCTGGACAGCACACATGGGCCTTACAAAGTTAACACGCAAGCCTCTGCAGCCTCTGTCTGCTTGTTCTGAGATCAAACTAGGCGGCCTTCGGCTCTGGCTTTGATTAGCTATGCACAGCCCGACTGCCTGAAACTCATGCAATAGAGATGAATGGAAAATGAGGCTTGTAATTATTTTCAGAAGACGTGCAGCCTGACTTCAGCCCATGAAGAGTTACAGGCCTTTGGAAATGGCTGGCTTTGTGAGCATGTGAGCTGTGCAGCCTCACGGTGCCTCCATTTATAGGGGCTCCATGTTAGATTTAAAACTTGGCTCTGTTGAAATTCTGAATACGTTTTGAATGTGGGGCCCCATGTTTTCACTTTGTGTTTGGTTCTGCTTGGAAACAGCCTAGAAACCATCTTTCCCATGTTCATTCCAGATTCTCAAACCCCTTTCTCAAACCTTTCAGAGAGGAAGGTAGCACAGGGGATATTCCTGGGACTGTGGTGTGGAGGGGTGTGGGTTGGTTACAACAGCTCCTGGAGGGTTGGTGATGAGGATGCTGCAGATATGAGCAGGGTGTTAGCTGAGTGAGACTTCAGGATAGGCCAACCTGGAGGTCCATCTTACAAGGAGGGAGGTATCATTTTACCCAAGTATGGATAATCTGGGGTAAAGGATAGAAACGTCCCCAGCCCCAAACCTATCAACAAAGCAGCAAGGGCCCAGTGATACCCTGATCAAACCCATCTTGAAGTGGGATGTGCAGGGCCAAGGAATGAAAGAGGAAGAAACTAACCAGGAGCCTTGGCCACGCTCCAAGCATGTTCTATGTCCAGCCAGGCTCGCTGCAACTTGGTTTTCAGGGTATGAGCTGAACAGCAGTACGACCTGTGTTGTTTAGCAAACAGCAGTGCTTGTGAGTCCCATTCAGCCTGGTCCTAGCTGAGGGGGCCCCTCCAGCACTACACCCGCTGACCAGACACCTGGGGATTTCTCTTGGGGAGAGAGTCACCTTTGTTCTAGAGCCTGCATTTCTCAACACGAGGAGGGGAAACCTTGGGGGGTGCCAGGACCAGTTACATGATTTTTGGAGCCCAGTGCAAAATAAAAGTGTAGAGTCCTTTGTGCAGAAATGTTCGAGAATTTCAAGTCAGTGGCCACAGAGTGACCATTCCACCAAGCACGGGTCCTTCTGAGCATGGGGCCCTGTGCAGCAAGTCACACATCCATCCAGCTGGCCCTGAAGGTGAGCTTGTCATCTGGAAATATCTGGATATGATTCAAACTCAAGGTCAAAGAGAGGAAACGTGCTTCAGCTCAGGGCACCATTAGAGGCCCCAGCAAGATGAGACTGTGCGGTAAAGGGACAGACCTCTGAGCATCCCAGAGGAGGCCATGATTGCCTTGACAATGATGCCGTGGTTGGATTAATGCTTTTCCTGGAGACTACTCTGTGGGGACCAGGATTGACTGGATGCATAGTATCTTCTGGTGGGTTTGTTAAAGAAAAAAATCAGCCTTTAAGGTTACAGCTCCTGGGGTTGGGTAAAATGTTAAGGAATACCACTGAGGCTAGAGAGAGAGAGAGCTGGAAAACTAGGAATGATGGAAGAAGTCCGTGAGGAAGTTTCAGCAGCATGCCTCAGTTTCCCCACCTTTGACATGTGCATGATAACAGTGCCTTCCTCCTTGACTGCTGTAAGGTGTTAATGAGGAGGCAAATGAAATACAAGTGATCAATTAGAAAGCAAAGAGGTCCAGGCATGGTGGCTCATACTTCTAAAATCCCAGCACTTTGGGAAGCCAAGGTAGGAGGATCGTTTGAGCCCAGGTGTTTGAGACCAGCCCGGGCAACAGAGTGAGACCCCATCTCTACAAAAAAGTAAAAAACAAAAAACAAAAAACAAATTAACCAGGTGTGGTGGTGCATGCCAGTGGTCCCAGCTACTCAGGAGGCCTAGGAGGGAGGATTGTTTGAGCCCAGGAGTTTGAGGTTACAATGGGCCGTGATCAAGCCACTGCACTCCTGCCTGGGTGATAAAGAGAGAGACCCTGTCTAAAATAAAATAATATAAAATTTACAATGCAAAGGAATGCCATTGGTCTTGCTACTTCATCCCCACTCTTCTGAGGTGGAGAAAGAGTAGCCGCTGTTTAACAGATGATTAAGAGTTAGCTGCTCTTGAGTGTCTATCTTTGTGCAGACGTGACTTCCTTAAGGCTCTGAATTTCCTATAGTGCTCTGCATAGAGCAGTCTTTAGGAGAAGAAACATCTGGATATCTGTGAAATCAGTGTTAGAAATATCTTCCAGGTTACCCAATTTCAGGTATGGTCTCAAGGGTGGAAACATCCTGGTTGATGTCATAGTGTCTGCAGTGAATGGATCCAGGACTTGGGCACAAAGGACAGTGCTCTTTCTCCATCCCTCCTGACTGCTCAGGTGAGCGGCTGCTCTTACTGCACAACATCAGTGGGCAGAGGGTGAGAGGAGTCATGGTTTTCCCCAGGACAGAGACCAGGGCTGAGGCTTCTCTGTTCAGAGGCCTTCTTGTGACTAGGCAAAGGGAGTTTGCTGACTGATGCACTGGAAACCAATCCTATAACAGCAAGCTTTTGAGATAAGAAAAGCTTTTTATTGCACTTTAACCAACAAGGACACAGGAGTCCAGCTCAAATTTGTCTCTCTGTGCTGGCTTTGAGGCAGTCATTTTCTATCAAAATAGAATTACTGCCTTAGAAAGGATGCCCTCCCAAGGACCCACGTTACTGCGTTTTACTTTTCCTTACAACCCTGATCACCACTGATGGAGTGTGCATCGTTCCTTGCCTGCCTTCTTCAACACAGCCCACTGAGGCAGATTTAGGGGGTGGATTCTGGGATTAGCAGGTGATTGGTGGAAAGAAAGGAGAGGTCTGGAAAGTCCTTGGGGGTGCGCAGTTACCTCTTCATGCTACCTCATGGGTTCCATGTACAAATTCGGGGAGAGTTAGTGTGAAACGTGTGGTGGAAATTCAGGCTGTGACATCAGCAAGCTCATTCTGTGCAAACTTCACAAGGCCATATCGGTTCCAGTCAATTTCAGCTAATTTAATCTTACAAGCAGAGGGAGTTTCTACCATCCTATAAACTCAAGAATTTTTTGTTAGTTATTGGTGGCCTTAACTCTTTGGGGCATGGTTTCATTCTGTGACTTCAACACAGAGGAGGGGAGGCAATGCCGTCGAGGCACTCTGGAAAGCCTGTTGGGGGTGAGCCATGGCCCGGGGCTGGCCAGTCCAGGACCTTGGTTCCACTGCACATCACATCTGTCCAGCGGAGCCCCAGCGTGTGGCCCTGCCCAGCCCCTCCCAGTGCGTGTGGCGTTTTATTGTCAAGCTGTCCTTCTCAATCAAAGTCTTCATTTGCATTTGGCCACACGCTAGCAGCTCCCAGAAGACACTGGGATTTTTCCAATTTGTTTGTTTATTCCTTCAACAAAAGCTGGGTTCCAGACTGAGATATTAAAACCTGGGGATGGTACAAGAGATAGGACAAACACAGGCTCAGCCCTCCAAAGTTTTCTGGTCTAACATGGGCAATAGCATTCCCAGGACTGTGGGGATAGGGGCCATCCGCTCTGGTGGGGAGGAGTGTTTTAACACTGAAATTATAGCCAGTTTTATTATTGGTTTTAAACTTTCTACAGATAATGCCCTCCCTTACTGCTTGCGTGTGGCAGACTGCTCGCCCCACCCCTTTGCTCTCTGACTGCAGCCCTGAATGAAGGACTCTAGGAAGTACGCATGTGGTAATTTGCTATTTCCCCCAACATGTGAGACACAGTCCTGCCTCAGGGCCTTTGCACTGGCTGTGCCCTGGCCTGGAGCTCTTTCCTCATTTTGATGCTCGACCTACTCCTTTACTTCCTTCAGGTCTGAACGTGAGCACCACTTTCCAGACAATCTTACAAAAAGGACGCCCTCCCAAGGATCCACTTCACTGTGTTTTTCTTTCCCTTACAGCCCTGACCCCACTGATGGAATGTGCGTTGGTCCTTCCTGGTCTTTCTCAACACAGCCCACTGAGGCAGGGACTTCAACAGTTTTGTTCATTATGGTGTCTCCAGTGTCTGCCCCTTGAAAGAAGCTCAATGCACTTTGAATGGATATATCAACAGAAGAGACTGCCTGTGTGTGAATCTTGTCCCTGCCCTGTGCCAGCTGTGTGACCTTAGGTGAACTATTGCTCCCTCTGAGTTTCGGTTTCTTTACCTGAAAATGGAAGACCAACCACCAAATGGCTGAGAAAATGAACCCAGACAAGAGATGAAAACACCTGCCCGGCCAGGGGAGCTGATGAACATCTTCCTCCTTCTTTCTTTCCCCCATTAAATCTGATAGCCTCTGCTTTACTTCAGGGAGAGATGCAGGGGCCTGTCCAGGCAGTAGCCAGACTCCTTTACACTTACTACACTCCCAGCTTGATCTCAGAGGCTCACATAGTGAGCAGAGCAGGAGAAATGGGCTGGGAAACAGGTTGGATTTATTTCCTGCCTTTCCAGCAAAGCACTCTAAGGATGTGCCCATCCATAACCTCATTGCTCACATGAAGACTGAGTGACAACCCAGATGGATGGAGATATATGAGCCTCTCTGCACGTGTGAAAATCCAGTCATAAGCTGTGCAGGGGAAACGGGCACCAAACTCAAGAGCAGGCACATTTCAGAGCGTGGGGTCCGCAGGATGCTGCCTTACCCCTCCCAGGCAGGACTCGCACACCACTGATTCTTTACTGAGCTGGAAACTCAAATCCAAAGCCTTCCCTTACCTCCCCAGTGGCCCCAGAGGGATAAGAAAACTGGGGAGAGGGAAAAGGTGGAGGAGAAAGTGAAATCAAGGAAGGAAAAAAAAGGAGTGAAGAAAAAGAAGGAAAGAAGGAAGAAAAACTGGGAAAGACACATTTTGAACTAGAATAAAACATATACCTTTTCTTAATTGATTGACTATGAACCAAATCAGAGCTTTCAAAGAGAATCTGACCAAACTGTTATTTCAATTTATTTTAGAGTGTGATTTGAGGTATAGAAGTCAGTCTGTCTTGCCGCACTAAGCCTTGTTTAAATGAACTGCAATCTTCTATAAGTTTCTTCTGGAACCTTAGCCCACCCATTTGCTGAAGATTGTTGTCATCCATCCCAGTTTCCCTGACATTGAAAGGAGTCTCTGGAGACAGGATTTTGATGCTAAAACTGAGAAGGTTCTGGGTAAACAAGGACAAACTGGTCACTCTAATAACAGTGTCATGGGTTGAACTATGGCCCCCAAAAAGATGTGTCTAGATCCACAACCCTGGAAGGCGTGAAGGTCACCTTATTTGAAAGAGGGTCTTCGCAGATGTGTTTAAGGATTTTGAGATGAGATTATCCTGGGTTACTCAGGTAGGTCCTAAATTCAAAGTCAAGTGACTATAGAAGGAAGAAGGGAAGACACATACAGACAGAAGGGAAGGCCACATGAAGACAGAGGCAGAGAATGGAGTGATTTGGCCACAGCCGAGAGATACCTGCAGCCACCAGAAGCTGGAAGATGTAGAGAAGGATTCTCCTCTAGAGCCTTCAGAGAGAGCATAACCTGCTAACACTTGACTTGGGACTTCTGGCCTCGAGAACTGTGAGCACATAGGTGTATGTTGTTTCAAGCCTCCAACTTTGTGGTGATTTGTTACAACAGCCCTGGGAAACTAATACAGGCAGTAAAGAAATAAAAGGTAAGGTAGACGTATCTGGAACTCTCAGGATGCTTTCTGATTTGCTCTATCTCTAGCAAAGTTCTAGAATACATTTCTGGAGAAGTAGAACTAGCATGCATAAGTTTCTAAAATTCTAAATGCCACCCTCAAACTTTCATATTTACTTAACTCCTATAGGCAAGGTGGCACATGGTCCAAGAATCCCAGTTCACCGGGAGATGTCCCTCCTGGCCAGGGTGGGCCACTGCCTCCCTCAGCACCCCTTCTGTAGCTCCCGGGTCCTGTCCCCTGGATAAAGGCTGTCTGCATGTCTTGGTCCTAGAGCTGGGGGTGGGGAGGGAGTTTGTAAGGAGGGAGGCCAGATAGAACTGTGAGCACATCTCAGCACACAGATGGGCACCTCTATTAGTCCATTCTTACACTGCTATAAAGAAATACCAGGGACTGGGTAATTTATAAGGAAAAGAGGTTTAATTGGCTCATGGTTCTGCAGGTTGAACAGGAACCATGGCTGTGGGAGGCCTCAGGAAACTTACAATCATGGGGGAAGGCTAAGGGAAAGCCCCACATCTTACATGGCTGGAGCAGAAAGAAGGGTGTGTGGGAAGGTGTACACATTTTTAAACAACCAGATCTCAAGAACTCTTTCATGAGAACAGCACTAGGGGGTTGGTGTAAACCATTAGAATCCACCCCAATGATACAATCACCTCCCACCAGACCCCACCTCCAGCACGGGGGGTTTCATTTCAACATGAGATTTGGGTGGGGACACAGATCAGTGTATATCAGTATCACATCTGATGTTGGATGAGCATCGCATAGCATATCAGCCTTACTTCTCTGTTTGACACTCAGCAGGCCCTGTGTTATCTTAGATTCTGCATTTGTCTTTTGGTATCCATTAATCACAGGGCCAAACTGATGGCCAAAGCTGTTTGTATCTCCCCTGCAATCAGCTTTAGAGGGTGTTTGAATATCATATTACAAACCCTCTAACCAAGCCAGAGCACGAATCCCCCAACTTCTTCCTTATCTGACTCCCACACACCAAGCCAATATTTCCCCTTCCCCATATCACCCAGGGCCAGGGACAAGACAACTAAGAGCTCCCCCTCCCCTGTAGCCCAGAGCCTGCAACATTATTAACACCAGCCAGTCTCAAGCTGTTTCCCTTGCTCTGTCCTGCTTTCCCCATGAGAAACACAATAAAGTCTCCTGCCACTGCCTCCTGACCAAATTGAGGTTTCCTCGTGTGATCCTAGGTGGCCTGGTGTGCCCCCTTCTCTTAGAAAATGTAAGTAAAGTATTCTTTTGATGGCACCTGCTTCTCCCTGCCATCATTCAGTCACTTCCATAGAGTGAAATCCACTGGATACAATTGGGACAGTTGGCATCATGAGCTGGCTGTTGCAATTTGTCTCCTAACTTAGTAGGATATAAAAGATCCCATCCATGGAGACCAGAGGCTAAACATTTAATGGAAAGAAGGAAAGAAGGAGCATTTTGTTCCACTCTCCTTAAGACATCTGAGGACGTTCCTCAGCTCATACAAGATTGTAACTCAAGTTTCAATGGAGCTGCATGCTCTTGGACTGCTCTTGGCTTACTAACTGGCTTCACCAACATTGCCACCTGGGGAGCACCATTGGCTGTGGACACATCTGCACTTTAGCGCCCCCACTCTATGCTGCATCTACCATGTGCTGCCATGTTGCTCCACCCTAAATTGTAAGAGGACCTCAAAGGCACATACCTCTATGGTACACCTCACTTTGTATAGTTTAGTTTTCAGGAAGGATCAACCACCATCTTGGATACGTAACCAGATCCCCTGGATCTGTTTGATACCCAGGGACCCAGGAAGGGAGGATTGCATTGATTGACTAGCAAGGCTCTTCTCAAGGGAACAGGGAGAGGATTCTTCCAGAAGGACTGTACTGGATCTGATCCACATGCCCATCAATGCCAACATCAGTGTAAGGCTTATTCAGCCTGATTAAGTTGTTTTCCCTGAGTAAGTGGATTATTGCACTAATCTGCCCTTTGAGAGGGCAGTCCTGGCAAAAATCCAGGTACAGTGTCTTCTGGTAAGCCATAGGGATGCAACACAGAGTACTCACCTCATGGAAGTCATGGCATCCAAAAAGTTTCAAGGGCAAATCTTTTTGTTGTTGCTTGCCTTGCTGCTGTTGCAATTCATCTCCTAACTTAGTAGGTTATAAAAGATGCCATCCATGGAGACCAGTGGCTAAACATTCAATGGAAAAAGGAAAGGAGCATTTTGTTCCACTCCCCTTAAGACATTTGAGGACGTTCCTCATCTCATACAAGACTGTAAATCTCCTTACCAATGTGTCTGGGCACTCCTGAGTGCTGCTACCTATCAACATGCTAACAGCCTCCTTCTTAAGAGTAAATTGCCACAAAATCAGGATGTGACATCTTTGTTCTCTTGAATGTGAACCCCAGACCCTCTGAGGTTGATTAGGACACACTAGAGAGGGAGGCTGCTGCTCATAGCAGAGGTCACTCGGGACTACCAGGAACTTATCGTGCAAACTTCCAAAGGAAAAAAATGTTTGGGGAAAGACAGGATACATAAAAGGGGAGAAAAATGGGAAAGAGAAGGATTTTAACCACTTAGAGACACAAGCCATTCTAAAAATATTTAAGGGAAAAAAAGAAAACCAGGAATAGGGAAGAGACTGATTATGCTGGGAACATAATCAGCTGCAGGCGAAGGACTGTTGCCTAGAGGTCCCAGGTCACTTCCCTCCCCACCTTTTCTCTTATCAGCTAGAGACAGAAACAAAAAAATGCAGTTTCAGGTGGTCAAAAGCCTAAAACTAAACAAAAATAACAAATAAACAAGAATAACCCCTATATACAGGGGGAGGAAAAAAATGTCAAATTTCTTTTTTCTTTTTTTTTGAGATGGAGTCGTGCTCTGTCACCCACTGGAGTGCAGTGTCGTGATCTCAGCTCACTGCAACTTCTGCCTCACATATTCAAGCAATTCTCCTGCCTCGGCTTCCCAAGTAGCTGGGATTACAGGCGTGCATCACCATACCTGGCTAATTCTTGTATTTTTAGTAGAGACCGGTTTTCGCCATGTTGGCCAGGCTGGTCTCCAACTCCCGACTTCAGGTGATCCACCTGCTTTGGCCTCCCAAAGTGCTGGGATTATAGGCATGAGCCATCACACCCAGCAAAATGTCAAATTCCTATCCCTGTCTGATCCTCTCCCTCCTCTGCTTACTGCTTCTCTAGTGTGTATAAATAGGAGATGCAGTGCTGCGTCTACATACCACAGTTTCCAGCTCTGCAGGGAGATACTGTTCATTCAGGGACAATGTATTAACTACCCCACCAGGGCACTGACTGTGCAGTCACTCTGTAAATGGCACTACCATGAGATACTGTTCAGGGACAGTATATTAGCTACCCCACTAGGGCACTGACTGTGCAGTCACTCTGCCAATAGCACTACCGTGAGATACTGTTCTGGGACAGTGTATTAACTACCCCACCAGAGCACTGACTGTGAAGTCACTGTAAATGGTTACTGTTGTGTACGTCTGAGAAGAAGCCTGG
Organism: Cheracebus regulus; assembly: GCA_963574635.1. Lineage (NCBI taxonomy): Eukaryota > Metazoa > Chordata > Mammalia > Primates > Pitheciidae > Cheracebus > Cheracebus regulus. The sequence continues at coordinate 18,603 of CAUYQU010041723.1, forward strand.
CATTAATGTGCTGGGACTCTGAACCAGGCCCCCACCTTTCTGAACCTGTTTCCCAGATCTGAGTCTTGGCTTGGGCTAGATACAAATTCACATTTCGTTGTTATTTTTATTTTCCATTATTTTATCTTATTCATTTATTTAATACAGCACTCTCTCTTCAAATAAAACTTTAGCAAAGGCCCAAGTATAAAGGAACTGAAGCAGAACCTCCCTGGATGGGTCCTCATTCTTCTGTTCCTGTTGCTGGGTACTGCTTAGGACCCCTAAAACAGAGATCTATAACTGAAGACCAATCTCAAGAGGGTGTGCCTCCTTGCTTTGCAGTGTGGAATCACAGTCATATTGGGTCATTATTTCTGAGTGTAGAGTTTTAAAGATCAGATCACAACTGAGTGATCTGAAGGGTAATCACTCCCTGGTTTAAATCTTTTGCCTATGTTCCTTTGCTTATTCTGTTAAATCCAAACACTTCCTCCCATGAGGACCTGTACCTCTGTAGGAGCACCCAGGCACACTAGAAGACCCCTCTTCCTCCTCTTCTGTCCTAGCCTAGTTAGCCTGCTTTCTGTTCCTTGACTGAACCAGATACTTCCCTGCTTTGGGGTCTTTGCACTGGTTATACCCACTTCCTGAAATACTCTCTTGGAGCAAATTCTTTAGCTGTCTCTTTCTACAGTGTCAGCTTAAATGTCCCTCCTCAGAGAAGCCCTCCTTGACCCCCAGTTTGAAGTGGCTACTACTATCCCCACTTCAATTCACTTTTTGTCTCATTTCAATCACAGCATATATTGAACCTATGCATTTATTTGTTTATGTATTTATTTACTAGTCTGTTTATGGTCTCCTCTACCAAAATGGTCATACCATGAAGGCAGAGGGCACGAATGGCTGCCTCATTAAATTCCATAACCCCGGCACCTACAACAATGCCTAACACTGAGGGGCTCAAAAACTATGCATTTAATAACTAAGTGAATTAATAAATAAATACATGAATGAATGCACTCTGGTTTGAGAGGAGAAATTTATTTTTAACTACTGCCCTTGGGTTCTATGAAGCACAGTTTGAAAGCTCAGTGATTTGTCAGTTGTCATGAACCAACTCAGTGGTTACAATAAGTACTAATTCTTACATTCAGGTCCACAGGTCAAGCATGACTTGGCTGGTCCAGGCTGGGCTCTGCTGGGCATGGCTGCAGGCTGTGGGTTGGGATCAGGTCTGCTCCATATGTGTTTATCTTGGGCACAGTCTAAAAGGAGAGCAGCTCCTGTCTGGACACACTCCTCATGGAGGATCCCTGGGGACAAGAGCAAGCAAACTTCATGAGCATATTTAATGACTTTAGTCCTGTCACTTCCTCTGACACTCTGACCATCCTTGGTCAAAGCAAGTCACACAGCCAAACTCACATCAATGGGCCAGGAAGGTCCATTATTTGCTGAACAATAACTCAAACTATCACTAAATTCATGAGCACAAACAGTGATTCAGGAAACCAAAGCTTAATGTAGGATTGTTTATGATCTAAGAGGCTGTCTGAACAGGGACAGCTGAGATTATTAAAGAGAGAGAGAGAGATATTCCTACATCTGGATTACTCTGAGGGAAAGGCCCTGCTGGCAGTTCATGCAAACACACCCTGAGCCATTGCCAGAAGCCTCCAGTCTCAATGTGATGACATATTGAGCAAATGAGCCTGGGGGTTTCTTCAGGGATGGGAAGCAAGAGATCACTACTCCCAACCCCCTTTCCCACTACCCACCCCTCCCCTCCTGCCAGCAAATGGATGTAGCACACATTTTCACTCCAATTTCAACTTGAAGCTGCAGCTGCTGTCGTCACCTGGGGACCCCTATCTTTTTACGTGTTATTGTAGATCAGTTGCCCGATGCTGCAATAAAGAACTCTCAATGGGGTGCCTGGAATTTCTAACTGAGTGCTGCAGAAAACTTGGTGGATAAGGAAACAGGACAGGCTGCACTTCAATGGTGGTAAGTGCTAGACTTAAGCAGGCAACCCTGGGGTCCTAGCCTCTTCTGGTCAGTCCTCTCCCAAACATCAGCTCCAGGAGGAAATCTGCTTCCTCTCCCACAAGGGCCATGAGGACCCTCACCATAGCTATCTATATGGGATTCCCCAGCATCCTTTAGCCTCGATGGCAAAACACTCACTGGCTGCTTTCAATAAATTGTAGGTTCCCAATATTGCTCTTGCACTCGTGGGGTGGAAGACAGAAGGGTGGTCAAATTGCAGTACTGAGACCCTGTGGGTACACGATGACTTTCTAAGGGTTCACATGCAAAAGGCCATTTTAAAAGAATCCATTTTCAGATCCTCAACTGACATGGGTACTCTGTGGGCCCTTCATTTCCACATCCTCTTTTATCAACACTCTTCTCCCACTTTATAAAACAAAGATTGATCAGTCAATGTTCTGGCAGGAGACAGAGAGCATACTTACATTGGCTGCTTGGAGGAAAGTTTCATAAAGGTATTATTTAAAACTTGTGCTCAGGATGAAGGAAAATAGCAAAGAATAGTGCCAGGCCCTGGCTAGTAACAGTGGGGCCCTGGGCAGGGAGAGAGGGTAAAGAGCCTTCTGGAATCTGCAGACAAAAGGAGACTCTAGGAAGGGGCTGCCAGACAGGAGCTGTGACCTCTTGCAGTGGAGGCAGGTAGCCTGGTCTCCCCCATAGCAGGACCCCCTGGGATAAAGAACCCCTACCTCACTCATCTTTCAGTCTACCATCTCTGCTGGTTCTCCCCATCCCCTGGCAAAACCCAGCTGCAACAGGAAAGGGGTCCCAATCCAGACCGCAAGAGAGGGTTCTTGGATCTCGTGCCAGAAAGAATTCAGGGTGAGTCCACGGAGTAAAGTGAAAGCAAGTTTATTAGGAAAGCAAGGGAATAAAAGAATGGTTACTTCATAGAGTAATCCTGAGGGCGGCTGGTTGCCCATTTCTATGGCTATTTCTTGATGATATGCTAAACATGGGGTGGATTATTCATGCGTCCCCTCTTTAGGCCATATAGAGTAACTTCCTGACGTTGCCATGGCATTTGTAAACTGTCCTTGTGCAGGTGGGAGCGTAGCAGTGAGGATGACCAGAGGTCACTCTCATGGCCATCTTCGTTTTGGTGGGTTTTGGCCGCCTTCTTTACTGCAACCTGTTTTATCAGCAAGGTCTTTATGACCTGTATCTTGTGCCAACCTCCTCTCTCATCCTGTGACTTAGAATGCCTAACCCTCTGGGAAGGCAGCGCAGTGGGTTTTAGCCTTATTTTACCCAGCCCCTAGTCAAAATGGAGTTGCTCCGGTTCACACGCCTCTGACACAACCACAAGCCAGAAAGCAAGGAAGCTCATTTTGATGGGAGGCATTCAAACAACTGCATAACATATAACAGAAGCTCTTTAATTTCCATCTGTTTATTTACGTGAACAGCATTCACCCTTCTTACAGCAACAAAAACAAATTTTTTTTTAAAAGGGGGATAACATCGAGGCTGAAACCTGTCTCTTTATAACAGTAAGCAATATTCATCCATGAATACATGAATTAATTGAGAAAACAGCCCTGCAGCTATTACATTGCTACTACTACTCACTATCATTAATGATAACTAAATTCAGAATCACATGCTTAACATTTAAAGCTTCACATGAACAGAACTCTGTAAATTATCAATTTTTAATTTATACATGTTTTTCTTGCTGTGATGATCAATACAAGACTTCCAAGCATAAAAGTAAGATGCACTCCTTTCAAAGTTGGCTAGAGGAGCGGAAGTTCAAGGATAAAAAGGCAAAATTTCCAACAATCAGAGCTGAGCTTTCCTGCATTTTAAACGTCAATCACTGGGGTATCAATCACTAAGGTAGTCAGTTTCCACTAGACACATGTTAAAAGTGACGTAACAGTCTTTTTTTAGAACACAAATATTCAATATTTCTGATACAATGACTTAAAATTATGATTAAAAAATAAGGTGTTAAAAATGTGAGGACCTACATGGATTTGTAAATGTGGGAGAAAATAGAAGGGATGAGCCTGGAAAACCTAGTAGGGGCAGATATTTACATGGGCTTCACCTGTGTTCATGTGGCTGGGATGTCAGAGGATAAAATAAGATAAGAATCTAGAAAATGTCCATGGTAACCCTCATCTAGTGCCTGATGACAAGGTAGTAAATTGCCGTCAGAAGAGAAGATTGTTGGGTGGTCAGAATAGCCCTGCTAGAGCCACCTGGAGATCCAGGACTGCGTGGGGACAGAGGTGGATTTGAATGTGTGGGGAGAAAGCTGACAGGACCTTTAGAAGGAGGAAATTCACAAAGTCCTAAGAGGCTCTCCTTTGCAACCAAAGCAACAGTAACAATGTTATGATTCAATACTGATTGAATACTACTACTTTCCAGGGACTGGATAAGCAGTATATATCAATGTCTGCATCAGTATCTCACTCAACCTAATCCTTAAAGGGAGAGATTTATCTGCCATGATCATTATCATCACCAGTTTATAGATGAGGAATGGGTTGCCTTGCTCACCAGCTGCTGTAGGGTAGAGATAGAATTTCAACATTTAATCCTCAGAGTTCCAATTAAGCACCAGAACTTTAGTCACCACACCAGATTACTTGCCTCTCTTTTGTTTGGTTGGTTGATCACTTATACAGTCATCCAGTCTTTCTTTTGTGGTCACAGGTGTGTGAGCCAGAGCAACTTCATCTTGAATAGGGCCTGGGTAAAATGAGTCACAGGATGTTTACTGTTAAGGGAACAGAAACAGACCCAGAACTTAACAGACACGGGAAATGTTTTGATGCCCTGATATCTTATGAATAAAAGCATCCCTACTTTAAGAATAAGTCTTGCTTTAAAAATAGCAATATAGGAGAGAGATCCAAGATGGCCGATTAGCAACAGCTCAGGAATGTAGCTCCCAGTGAAAGTGCAGAGAACGAGTGGACGCCGCACTTTCCGACGAATTTTTGTTGCCCACAGACCGGGAGATTCCCGGCAGAGGAGCC
>CAUYQU010041724.1:0-82946 GCA_963574635.1 Cheracebus regulus
CTCCCGGGAGGTCACCATATTGATGCCGAACTTAGTGCGGACACCCGATCGGCATAGCGCACTGCAGCCCAGAACTCCTGGGCTCAAGCGATCCTCCCACCTCAGCCTCCCGGGTAGCTGGGACTACAGGCACGCGCCACTGCGCCCGGCCAAACTGGTCTTGAACTCCTGACCTCAGGTGATCTACCCACCTCGGCCTCCCAAGTGCTGGGATTACAGGCGTAAGCCACCCCACCTGGCCTGTCTGGCTAATTTTAAATTTTTTTTTGTAGAGATGGGGGTCTCACCATGTTGCCAAGGCTGGTCTCAAACTCCTGGCCTCAAGCAATCTTCTTGCCTTGGCCTCCCAAAGTGCTAGGATTACAGGTGTGTGCCACTGTGTCTGGTCCCAGAACTGCTGTGCTTTTGAGGGACTCCTATGCTGCGGCCCTCATCCAAGTCGCAGCAGCATCTACTTGGGAGACAAAATGCTGTGGCACAGGGGCCAGAAGTCTGGCCTGACCCTCCTCACTCTTACTTCAGATCAGAAAGGAGCATGGTGCTTACTTCCCTCTGTTCTCCTGGCCTCGACACAGGATAACATGACTTTACCTTGTCAGTCAAGTTCTAGTGTTTTGGTTAAATTAATAAAACATATACAGGTGGATTATCCCAAATCCAAACACCTGAAATCTAAAATACTCCAAAATCTGAACCTGAGTGCTGATGTAATGCTAAAAGGAAATGCTCACTGGCACATTTCGGAGTTTAGATTTTCAAATTTGGGATGCTTAACCAGTAGGTATAATGCAAATATTCCAACATCTGAAAAAACCCTAAACCCCAAACACCTGTGGGTGGTCCCCAGCATTTCAGATAAGGTATTCCTGAACCAGGAAATGCAAACCAGCGAAATGTGCCCTTTGTACTCAGTGATGTAGTACAGGAGGACACACAGCGTCACCATTCTGGGGAGCAGGAACTGCCCCCGACGGGGGCGAGCTGAGGGGATGTCTGCGCAGCCATGGGACAAGCTTGTTGGAGCCCTCTACAGCCCACAGAAAGGGGGTAGCCGAGGAGTGGCCAGTGGATTAGGGTGGAGAGCACGAGAACCACATGGCTCAAAGCAGCTGAGCTGTGTGCTCTGCTAGCTGTGTGCTGAAGAGCAGGGAGGCCAGCCTGCAGTGGGGAGTGACTGGCAGGCAGAACTCCCGAGTGCACAGGTGCGTTTCGGGAGGGGTGGAGTGGAGGGTGGGAGTGGTGGCGGGTTGGAAATGCTCTGAGGTACCCTCCACCCAGGGACTTCTGGTGCCACATTAATGAACATGACTACATATGCTCCTACTTCCCAGCTGACTTCCATGCAAAACATAACTGCTTTGAGAATGTGCTCATGCCTACCCACGCCTGCTGGCAGCTCCCTCCTGAGAGGAGGGTGAGGCGAGTTAGTGCAGGCCTTGCTCTGGAAGGCGCCAGCCCAGGCAGAGCCTCAGGCCAGGCTCTCTGGGGTCGCCAGGCTCTGGCTGTCTGGTGCAGCACACTCTGCCCAAAGCCTGCTACGTCACTCCCTGATGAAGTACTGCGGAATGAAGGCCCCTTCAGAGAAGTGCAGTGTCTCAGAGTCTGAGACATAACATATTGGGCTGGTGACAAGAAAGAGCCTGCCCAGGAGTTGGCAGCCCAGTCGCTGCCCCCGCGCCTGAGTCGGAGATGAGCCAGGCGCCTGGCGCCTGCCTCTGCACGTGCCACTCCTCTCTCTCCCACTGAACAGACTCGCTGCGCTGCTACCTCTACACGCCTCCCTTGCACCCAGACCCGGTTCCCTTTGGCCAGGGTCCTGGCCTTCCTGCACGCAGCATCAGCCCAGCCTGGTATTGCACCAGTACCCCTCGCCTCCCTGTGTGATGAGCTGCTTGAGGCCAGGAGGTTTTATCTTGTTTATTTTTATATCTCCAGGGCTCAGCACAGAGGAGCTTCTCCTACCTTAACCCTCAAAATATGTCTACAACAAATGAACACATGAACAAATGAATGACAAGAAGTCTTCTTGTCTTATTCTAGAATACCAGAAAAGAACTGGGACAGCTTAACCTGGAGAAACAAGGATTTAGGGAGGGGGTCGGGCACGGTGGCTTACACCTGTAATCCCAGCACTTTGGGAGGCTGAGGAGGGTGGATCACCTGACGTCAGGAGTTTGAGACCAACCTGGCCAACACGGTGAAACCTGGTCTCTAATAATAATGAAAAATTAGCCAGGCATGGGGGCAAGTGCCTGTACTCCCATATACTTGGGAGGCTGAGGCAGGAGAATCACTTGAACCAGAGAGGCAGAGGTGAGCCGAGATCATGCCACTGCACTCTCTACTCCAGCCTGGGCAACAGAGTGAGAATCCGTCTAAAATAATAATTTAATAATAATAATAATAGTAATTCAGGGAGGGAACACATTTTTAATATTCAAATACTTGAGTCTTTTTTTTTTTTTTTGAGACGAGTCTCTTTGTTGCCCGAGCTGGAGTGCAATGGTGTGGTCTTGGCTCCCTGCAGCCTCTGCCTCCCGAGTAGCTGCGACCACAGGCGTGTGCCACTACGCCTGATTCATTTTTATCTTTTAAGTAGACATGGGGTTTCACCAAGTTGGCCAGGCTGGTCTCAAACTCCTGACCTCGTAATCCACCCACCTTAGCCTCCCAAAGTGCTGGGATTACACCGTGCCTGGCCTTGTTTTTGTTTTTGAGACAGTGTCTTGTTCTGTTGCCCAGGCTGGAGTGCAGTGGCATGGTCTCAACTCTCTGCAACCTCCACCTCCTGGATTCAAGCAATTCTCCTGCCTCAGCCTCTTGAACAGCTGGGATTACAGGTGCCTACCATTATGCCTGGATGATTTTTTTTTTTCCCCTGTATTTTTAGCAGAGATGGGGTTTCACCAGGTTGGCCAGGCTGGCCTGAAACTCCTGACCTCAAGTGATCCTCCTGTCTTGGCTTCTCACAGTGCTGGGATTATAGGCATGAGCTGCTGCGCCTGGCCATTGAGTCTTGAACAGTTAAAGCTCCCAAGAGCAGGATACTGCCAGGGTGGCAAGGAGGCCCATGCGCGCTCGGAGCAGCAGAAGCAGCCGAACTCCCCCCACAGGTCCTGGGGGTGGGCTGTGAGCGCTCCGGCACTGCAGGTGCCTGCAGACACAGGAGACGCACAGGATGAGCCACTAGAGACTTCCCTCCTGCTTGAGAGATGGGTTCTAGAATGCTTTTTTAAAATAACTCTTAGAGGTGGGTTAAGTGGGTGGAATGTAGCTTGAGCAGGAAATTGCAGAAGGCACTGGCTGGGGAAAGAACCCCCTCAGTGATGAAGATGAGTTTTTTCTCTGCGCAGTGACTGCATCCCCCGCCCTTGCTCCAGTGGAGCACCCCCCACCGTTTATCAGCTCACTTGGTCAGAAGACATTTCATCACAGCCAGAAACCAGGTAAGAACAAATACCCAGGAAGGTGGAAATGCAAACAAGAACCTCAGAACTTTTAAGTAATCAGCCCCATCACATTAACAACAAAAAATAAACCAAAATAAATCAACAAAGCTTAATGAACCAAAGTCGATGGCAACAAACAATGCCTGAAGTGGCCCCCAGGTTCCCCTCGCTCCACCCTCGGGTCCAGCTTTCCTTCTTCTGTGGGAGAGCCGTGAAGGCTCCTTACTGACCTGGACTCCGCTGGGAGTGTCTCACCTTGGTCTGGTGCTATGTGACTGCTGATGCCCACATGACCACGCCCCTCCTCACTAAACCTCAGCTCACATGCTGCCACCAAGCGGCAGGCTGCTATTCTTTCCCAGGGTTGAAATCCAAACACTACCTAGGCTGTGTGACTCTCTTGTGCAGATGCAGATTAGGGTGGTAAGTCAAAGAGTTTACCTCTCAGTTCCACACCCGATGGTAAACGTAATCTCCACACAGGGTCATCTACTTCATTTCCATAGCACTCACCACCACGAAGTGCATGGTATGCGCCTGACCCAAGCTGAATGACACACATGACCTGTGCAAGCATTTCAGTGAAGGGAAAAAGCTCACTGGGTGCCAGTCCCATCCCTTCCGTCCTCTGGGCCTCAGTCTTCTCTGCCAAACAGGCAAGACTCAAAGGGCTCCTGGAAACCATACAGGCCAGGCTACAAACCAAAACACGACCTGAGTGGTTGCCTATCTCATCCTTGGGCCACCTGGGGCAGGGGCAGCTGGGGGGACCTCAGTGACATTTTTTACTGCAAGCCACTAAAAATGTCTTGCACCTTCTATGCATTTCCTGCTTGCTTCCAATCATTAAAAACAAAACAAAAGAAACACTCATTTTGCACTGATAGTGCCTTTGCCAGGTACTATTCTAGGTACCTGGAATAGAGGAAAAGAAAAAGGACGAAGCTCTCCGTCCCATGGGGCTCACATTCTAGTAGGTGTGGGGAGAGCAGACACAAAGAGCAATACAGTTGTGTAACTCATGCTGATGCTGGTGTGACAGAGGCAGATGGTGAAAGGGCAGAGTTGGGCACAGAGGCCTGAGTGTGCTTTCTGGTGCCACAGCCAGGGCAGGCCTCTTGGAGAAGGAGGGAGGGAGAGAGCCTTCAGTTGGTCTGAGTTCTTACCCCAGGCTCAATGCTTTTACCAGTTCTCTAGGGCAAAAGCTCTCGGCCAGGGAGGTAGCAGTAAGACCTGTAAACTCCTAATAGAAGGTCCAGAATCCATAACTCTCCATCTTAGAAATGGGAAAAATTTTGCTTACCAAGTCTACTCGATAGGCAGTGTTCTCTCCTGAGGGCCAGGGAGCATGCTGTTGAAGGACTTTACTGCACTGGCTAAGCCAGGAGAGGGAGGAAGAGAAGAGGGTTAGTGTTTTTTTTTTTTTTTTGAGACAGGGTCTGGTTCTGCCACCCAGGTTTGAATGCAGTGGTGTAATCTTGGCTCACTGCAACCTCCAACTCTGGGTTCAAGCTATTCTCGTGCCTCAGCCTCCTGAGTAGCTGGGACTCCAGGTGCAAGCCACCATGCCTAGCTAATTTTTGTATTTTTAGTGGAGATGGGGTTTTGCCATGTTGGCCAGGCTGGTCTAACTCCTGACCTCAAGTGATCCACCCACCTCAGCCTCTCAAAGTGCTGGGATTATGGGCGTGAGCCACTATGCCTGGCCTTCAATGGAACTTTCCAAGGAATCATTCAAAAATAGTTGTTGGGGCTGGGTGAGGTGGCTCACGCATGTAATCCCAGCACTTTGGGAGGCTGAGGTAGGAGGATTGCTTGAGCCCAGGAATTCAAACCAGCTTAGGCAACAGAACAAGACTCTGTACGAAAAATAAAATTAGCTGGGCAAAGTGGTACATGCCTGTGGGTCCCAGCTACTCAGGAGGTTGAGGTGGGAGGATCATTTGAGCCCAGGAGGTCGAGGCTGCACCGAGCTGTGATTGCACAACTGTACTTCGGTCTGGGCGACAGAGTGAAACCCCGTCTCAAAGACAAAACGAAAGAAAACAAACCCAAGACAAACAAAACAAACATAGCTTTGAACTGTCTTCTTTCTCCCCGACTGGCAAGGACACTGAGTTCCTTCCACTCACGGGGGAGTCAGGCCTGGACTTCCCATGTACTGTCAGAACACCTCTAAGGCACCATCTTCACTTCACTCCCTTGAAGAGCAACAATCTCTCCCCATCTAAGGGGCCTGTGAGCTGTGCGGCATACCAGGAATGGCACATTAGGAAACAAAACACCCACAACAGAAATGTAAGGTCTGAACTCTTGAGCAAAAGCTTTCTCATTTTGATGCCCCTCTGAGACGGACTGGAAGGGACAGTGTGTGGGAAACACCCTGCACTGACCTGGCTCCTGCTTGGTGCCACACCCAGGGAAGGGGCAACTGCTCTGCAGACCTGAAGGTCAGCGCAAGGTCGCTTGCTGGGCAGGGGCTGCCTGGCACAGCTTCCACAGTCACCATAATTTATTCACATGCACATGTATGGAGGTTTTTTTTCTAAATATCATTATTGTCTAGGCTTTTGGAGAAACATATGCTGTGAAAATGATCACAGTCATGCTCCTAAAAGCCAGTCATGTTTCTGTAACAGTTTTCTGCATGGGCCTTCACTTTCAGAAATGCAAAGGTGGCCCGAGAGCTGGGGACTCACTCACTTGTAGGAATGTGGTTTTGGTTCCTCTAATATGGCTGATATAGAAGAGACGGAAGTCACACTCACTGAAAAGAAATGCTATCGTCAGGATCAGGACACGCTCTGCTTGGCGGGTAAATAAAACCAGAACAGCTCCAGTAGGTGCCCGACCTCACTTCTGAGAGACCTCTGAGTAGTCGACAAGGAAAAAATGTAGTTTGTTTTTCTTTTTTTTTTTTTTGAGACGGAGTCTCGTTCTGTCACCCAGGCTGGAGTGCAGTGGCACAATCTCGCCTCACTGCAATCTCTGCCTCCCGGGTTCAAGTGATTCTCCTGCCTCAGCCTCCCAAGTAGCTGGGATTGCAGGCATGTGCCACACCTGGCTAATTTTTGTATTTTTAGTAGAGACAGGGTTTCACCATGTTGGCCAGGATGGTCTCAAACTCCTGACCTCATGATCCACCCACCTTGGCTACCCAAAGTGCCAGGATTACAGGCATAAGCCACCACGCCAGCCAGAATATCCCTTTTCAAAATTCATCATATGCAGAATAAAAATGTCACATTCTGAGAATGGAGAATCCATAGAAAGGGCCTGGAACCTTAGTAATGAATGAGTATTCACATTTTAACCTTGGTAAAGGGAATACTACCCATGATGCCATTAAAATCAAGCCAAGATCAATTAGTAACATAGCCTTATAAATATTACCCACTTGGATAACTTTCTGTGAACACTAGTCTCTGAGACACACATTCGTTATTTGAAGAAGTAACATATTTTAATATGCAGCCACTACTTACGACACATGGACACCTCAAGAAAATATAAAGAGTGGCCACTGCATCAGGGCATGCGGGAAACTAATTTCTCTTCAGGGAATTTAACTTCTAGCGCTCAATTTGTCCTTGAGAATGCAAAAATGGAAAACCATTCAAAATGAGTCCCAGGTGAAAGATAAGGAAGAGGAAGTCCGCTGTGGCCCCGCTGCTGCTCGGCAGGGCTCTGTTCCACCTCTGCAGAAATTATGGACAGCAACCTGCTACAATGAGTTGCTGGGGTAGGAATCTTCGGGAAGCCAGTTTCATAGTCGTGAATTTAATAGAACAGCTCAGAAACATCTACCCAAAGGAAGAAGTAATTTATAGCCAAACATCCTTGGCTTTCTGCTCTGCAGAAGGGACAGTGACAGACAAAGACAGCAAAGAGGGAGAGAAGTCTGTGGGAAGATCTCCTCAAAGAGGATCGTGTGTGCAGAGAGACATCCCATTTCTCTTGTCCTGGTTGGCTTTGCAATGCTTTAATGGGATATAAAAAACCAGCCTGCACCAGACAGAAAAGCTGGGAAAGTCCTCACTGATGTCTGTGGCTGGGCACACTGAGCTTTGCTAGAGGACTCCACTCTGGAAGGCACTGGACAGAGAGAGGGAAGGGGACTTAGTTGCTAAAAATCAAGTTGCGAGGTTCCTGCAAGGTGAGCCTTAGGTGGCCCTCCCTTCTTGCTGCTGCCTTGCCAGCTTCACCTCTTCTTCCGGGACCTCTGCCCGCGCTGTGTCCAGGGCTCAGTCCTGGTTTCTCCTCTGTCTCACAGCTTTGAATAGGAGCCTTCCACCTGCTGAGGGCTTCCCAGCGTCTCCCAGACCTGACCTCTCCCAACCCCTCACATGTTTATCCAACTGCCCACTGGATGTCACCAGTCGGTGTCTAAAGGCACTTCAAACTCAACGCATCCCAGCTTGCTCTCCTCATCTACTTCCTGTCCTGTCCTTAAACATCTCTCCACCCAGCCTCCCCATCTCAACTAACAGCAATTCCGGCCTTTCTGCTGTTCAGACAAAAAATCACGAAGTTGTCCTTGACTCTACTCACCCCATATCCAACTCCAGGGCAAATGCAGTCAGCCGTTACTTCAAAACATATCCAAAACCCAACCACCATCTGTGCCAGGCCCATCCTCAGCCAAGGCTGCACTACCTCTTGCCTCTATTACTGCTGAGAGCCTCCAAGCGGCTTCCCTGGATTCTCCTTGCGCCATTTCAGTGAGTTCCAAACATGGCTGCCCGGGTGATCCTCTGAAAGCCCAAGGCCACACAGCTCTTGCTGCCCCCTCAGCGGCTCCCATGTAGGAGAAGCATTTCCACACTCTGCTCCAGGCACACTGCACACTCAGGCCTCGGGGCCAAGCAGTGCTCTTCCCCAGAAATCTGTGTGAACACGCCCACCCAGGCCTCTGCCCAAGCAGCACTATTCACACCCAGACTGCTGATGAACTCTGTGCCCGCTCTGCGCTTTCTCACACGTGCTCCATACTAGTAATTTACTTATCCACAGCCTAGAATGGCAGCCTCAAGGAGACAGTTTTGCTCATTGAGGATCTCAAACAATCAGAAGTGTCTTGTCCATGCTAGAGATAGACAACAATATTTTTAGTTGATTGAGTGACTCTCCAGACTTTCTTTCCTTTTTCTTTTTTTTTTTTAAGACAGGGTCTCATTCTGCAGGCCAGAGTGCTGTGGCCCAATCACAGCTAACTGCAGCTTCGACCTCCTGGGCTCAATCCTCCCACCTCAGCATCCGGAATTGCTGAGACCACAAGCACACCACCATGCTTGGCTAATGTTTTGATTTGTTGAAGACATGGGGTCTTACCATGTTGCCCAGGCTGGTCTTGAACTACTTGGCTCAAGTGATCTTCGTGCCTCAGGCTCCCAAACTGCTGGGCTCACAGGTGTGAACCACTGTGCCCAGGCTTCCAGACCTTCAGACTCTGAACAACAACAAACCCAGACCCCAAAAGAGCACACCAACCAGTGTGACAACGTCCCTGTGAGAATAAGGCAACCCAATGAGTGATGAGCTCATCACACCTAAACAACCACATAGGCAGGCGTTGGACAAAGCTGCAGGTCTGATTCATGTACTGAATCACAAGAAAGGGGAAAGGAAATTTATATCACAGGGAACCAACCTAGAACCGTCAAGACCTGGTGTTTCTCCACAGGGCTGTGCCACAACTCCCAGGGTTAAGCTGTAGCTGCTCTGGATTCCCTTTCTTCTTGGGTCACCATGAGGGCCATCTTCTCCCTTGATTGCCTTGGGAGAAAAAATATGCTGGTGATCACAAAATGTTGGGATCCCTGCTAAGGGCCACGAGGCTCCAAGCCTTCATACGCATTCCTTTTGCTCAACTTGAGGGTGTGTTAAATACAGTATTAGGAGACAATGCAAGATTTTACTGAGAAAAAGTGAATTTTTAATTATCTTGTGAATCTACTTAGAAAAACACACACAAGCAATGTTCACAACTATAAATTTAAATCTTTTGCACTAAAAAAAAAACACACACACAACAACAAACACAAAACCACAGGCATGAACTGTAAACCTGTATTAACTATGAACTAATCTTAAGGTTAATTCTTAGCAGTAATTCAGTATTTTCCTCCTTGGCAATTTTAATGTTGTAGCACCAGATGATCTCCCGCAGAGGTACTAGTAATGACTGGCTGCCAGTGTAGGGAGATGCTTCCATATATACCACTTCACACATACTGTCCACTCTCACACCCACCCAGATGGGAGGCACATGGAGATGGGGCCACACGCTGACTCTCAGGGCAATGGAAGGAGGACAGGGGGCGCAAAGGTTGCACATCTTTAATGTAGTGCATTCATAGAAAAAAGGCCAGCTTTCGCTCCCAGGCGTGCTCTCGTCCTCAGACTTTAATATCATGATTTAGAAGATGCAGACGTTATTGCCTAAATATTATTCTATACATTTCCATCAGTGTTCAGGAACACACTTTAATTGCTACTTAATTTACATCATAATTACTGGGTTACAGCTTTAGCTCATTGGCAATTTTGGAAGCAATATTTTTGAAGGCTATGGATGTCCCCGATATCCGCTTAAACCGGACCCCGTTCAGAGACAGTCTTGGCAGCTTGCAGACTTCCATTTCCCACTGCACGAGGTTCTCTGCGTGCCCATCACCGTGGACACAGAAGAGCAAGAAACGCTCCCTCTGCTCATAGTCGCAGTTATTGGCGTCCAACACTTTGCGGATTTCCCGCATCATGTCCCCGGGATCCATTGAACTAGTGGTTTTCATGCTCCAGGTGAAGCGTAGGGATCGAGGTTTTGCTTCTTTATTTTCGTCCTTTTGCTCAGCAGATACATTGCGACTGAAATGCACAGAGGCAGGTTTATTTTTAATTGCACAGGAAAATCAACCTCTTGTACTTTAGCTAGCTCCTAATTCACATCTTTGATACAACACAACGACTGACCTCATTTTTGAGCGCAGACTCACATTTGTAACCTAAGTCTATTTTCTTCCCTCACCCGCTAAAAGTCCTAAGTCACATACATCAAGATCTACCAGGCTGGAAAACCTTCACCAGCCACCTGTGCTTACTAAAAGGAAGAAACGTAACTGGCTAAGCAGAATCCTTGGAAATGAGGCAGAGTGGACAGCGTGCCCTACTCCTCCGAGTCTGGGCTCTGCAGGCCCAGCTCAGGGAGGGAGTCGGCAGCCAGCTCCTGGCCACCCCACCCATCCACGCTGGGCTGTCCCTCTCCTTGACACTGTTCTTTCAGATGTGAATCACTGTAATTGGTACTCAGGATAACTCAACACCCGAAGTCTAAAATTGCTCTCCTTGTGAAAGGCCCTGAGGCTGAACATGATGCTCTACCCACCTCATTGTTTTTCCTCCTCTGTTTTGTTAAACGTCCAATTATACAGTTAAAGCAAAAATCTTAGATGACACAATCTTACTACTAGAATAGATGGAAAAATGCAATGTGGCAGCTTCTCTGTCTGCAGAGGACTGACAGCACCCATGTGGATGCCCTATGGATTCAGAAGGTAAGCCTTGGTCTGGATGCCCCAGATGCAGCGTGAGTGGGGCCCGGCACGGGTCTCTAGGGAACACCACGGTTTACTGGCCATTCCTTGGCATTTAGTCATTATAGCCACAAGCCGTCATTTACATTCTCATGTGTCTATATATCTGGTAGCCTCAATTAAGACAGTGAGTGCCTAGCATTCTTGGGAGTAAAACAGTCTATGTACCTCAAGTATACTCCATCCTATGGCCAACTAATCAGAGGTGAGGGGCTACGGTTTTTACCTATGCACATAGCTCTCCATGCCACCAACCTGCTAGTAGAATATTTAATTTGGTTCACATCCACTAAAATTGATGAGAAGCTTCCTATGTATAAAATGCCACGTTAGATACTAAATGGGTTACAAACAAAAGCAAAAGCTCTCAAACTCATTTGGAGCCAGAAGACTGTAAGGTAAGGCCACAGTGGCAGCACAGGAAGGGTGTGGCCGTCTCCAGAGGGCTGCAGGAGAGCTGGAGCCTGCCTAGCAGGAGGAGAGTGGACAGGCAAAATGAGACCAGGAGGACATGGCACAGCTGGGGTGGGCCTGAATCTGAGGAGAGCTATGAAGAGCCATGGATTTCAACAAAATGCAAACAAGATAAGGAAAAGAATTTTTGTTTTGAGTAGAGGCCAAAGGGGAGGCAGGAAAGTGCAGGATGTGTCTGTGGCATAATAAAGTACACAAACTGAGTGGAACTGGAGGCACAGTGTCATCACCACAACAGCTGCTGGCATTTGCTGAGCACTTGTGGTGGTCAGGCCTCAACTTACTTAATGCCCATGTAGGCCATATTACCTCACCTTTCTATTATGGGTGAGGAAACAAAACAGGATCTAGAGCCTGCTCCAGGCTGGGATGGGCAGGCCTGGAGGGGGAATGCTGCCTGGCACTCAGCCCAGTGCTCTGCCTTGATAGGGCAGCAGAGCTGGGGCTGCTAGGGCAGCCTGGACCACGCTACTCAGGGCCTTGCAGGGACATGGCTGGGTGAAATAGTGGAAGTCACTGAAGGTTTTCATTCAGAAAGGTCATATGACCAGAAGCAGGCTTTTAGAAAGACCAAGAGGGCAAAATGGTGAACGAGAACCTGAAAGTGCCTGCTGGTGACTGGCATAAAAAAGGGCACACGCGGAAGAGACCTAGAACTAGGGACCCAGAGTCCTAAGGCTGCCTGGTGACCTCCTGCCCGAATTCATGCAATGATAACTACACAAAATGGAAAAGCAAGCCTGGGCGGGTGGCTCATGTCTGTCATCCCAGCACTTTGGGAGGCTGAGGTGTGAGGTTCACTCGAGCCCAGGAGTTTGAGACCAGCCTAGCCAACATGGCGAAACCCCCATCTCTACAAAAAAATACAAAAATGAGCCAGCATGGTAGCAGCGCCTGTGGTTCCAGACACTCAGAAGGCTGAGGTGGGACGATCGCACAGGCCCGGGAGCTAGAGTAAGCCGTGACCGAGAAACTCCACACCCGCCTGGGTGACAGGGCAAGACCTTGTATCATGAAAAAAAAAAAAATAAAAAGAAAAAGAAAAGAAAAACACTTAACTTTATAATCACCATTCTTAGAAGAAAACATATCTAGTTTGAAATATGGATATTCTATTAAGTACTTTGCTTTTATTCCTTGTGAATAGAACCATGTGAGGAGTCAGTAATGAGTTGAGTGCTCATTTTTCTGAGCAGTGCTACCCAACCCAGACCTTCAAAGGCTGTTAATGCCCAGGCAGGAAGGCTGAAGGTGCCAACATGCTTTTTTTTTTTTTTCTCCCAACAGTGTCTTGTTGTGTTGACAGGCTAGAGTGCAGTGGCGCAATCTCGGCTCACCTCAACTTCCGACTCCCTGGTTCAAGCGATTCTCCTGCCTCAGCCTCCAGAATAGCTGGGATTACAGGCACGCGCCACCATGTCCAGCTAATTTTTGTATTTTTAGTAGAGACAGGATTTCACCACGTTGGCCAGGATGGTTTCAGTCTCCTGACCTCGTGACCCACCCGCCTCAGCCTCCCAAAGAGCTGGGATTACAGGCATGAGCCACCATAGCCGGCTGCCGCCCTGCTTTTAACACAAACACAAATGTAGGGCAGAGGCCAAGCTGGACCTGGACAGTGCGCATGGTACGCTGGTGCCCCCATGTGGCCACCCTCTCTACCTGATGCCAATCTCACTAACTCCTACAGTGACAGCAGGAATACAGTAGGGAATATTCAGAAAATAGTGTGGCCTCTGCCACAGAAATGAGGTAAACACCTGGAAAAAATTTTAAGTAAAAATCATTTCCCTCACCTTGAGCCCTCATATCTCCCGTTCCTCTCATATTCAGTTGGAAGCCTCAATGAACAGAATGTAGAAGCAGAGAGAAGGGAGAAAGAGAAAAGAAATCTTACATGCCAGTACACCATAAAATGAACAAAGCCAAAGCAAGTTTTAGTCACCAGCTGGGCTTATGAAAACTCTTCCTCTCACTGGACTGAGCTACTGCTTCCTTTTTCCACAAGGCTGCATGGCTATGCAAAGGGGCCAGCTCCATGCTGCACACTGCACACACCACGTGCCACACCACCACATACATGGCACGTCGCACCGACCCACACACTGCACACCACACCACCACACACACCACATGCCACATTGCCGCACTGTATGCACTGCACGCCACACCGCTGCACACTGCACAACACACAGCTGCACACTGCACGCCACACTGCATGCCACACCGTTGCATACACCGCATACCACACCACCGCATACACCGCATGCCACACCGCCACACACTGTATGCACTGCACACTGCAAGCCACACCGCCGTACACTGCACGCCACACCGCCGCACACCGCCACACCACATGCCACACTGCACACACCGCACATCACACACACTGCATGTCATACCACCACACACACCACATGCCATACCGCTGCACACCGCATGCCACACTGCTGCACACTGCACACACCACACTGCATGCCACACTGTCACACACCACAAACACTGCAAGCCATACCACCACACACAGCACACACCACATGCCACACTGCCATACACGCCGCACGCCACACTGTCGCATACCGCACACACCGCACTGCCGCACACTGCACACCACACTGCCGCACATCACACACCGCCACACATCGTACATACTGCATGCCACACCGCTGCACACTGCACACCACACCGGACACACCACGCCACACCACCGCACACTGCACACACCGCATACCACACTGCTGCACACTGCATACCATGCATGCACAGCAGGCACTCTGGTGGCTCTTCAGCCTGAGCACACTCGGCCTCAGAATGGCGTTATTCTCACTTTCTAACTGCTCCCCACAGTACAATGGGCTTCCAATTAAAAGCCAATGAGTCTATTAGAGTGGACTCTACATGCAGTTATTATTTGTTCTGTCCAAGGAAAAATCAGAGAAGTGGGACGATCAATTAAAAAATAACAGAATGGAACTGCCAACAGGAAGAAATTGCTCGTCCCACAGTTTTGACCTGCAGCGTGGCCTTCTGGGGACTTGAGAGGCAGAGGTACAGCATCACCCTTCATGAAAGACTTCCTGCCTCATGTGTGCATTAAGAAAACAACAGTTTTGGTCTCTTGATAGTCACCATCAAAAAATATTTTTTTCTTTTTTGAGGCAGGGTCTCACTCCCCTAGGCTGGAGCACAGTGGCATGATCATGGCTCACTGCAGCCTTGACCTGCCAGGGCTCAGGTGATCCTCCTGCCTCAACCTCCCCAGTAGCTGGAACCACAGATGCACGCCACCATGCCCAGCTATTTTTGTATTATTTGTACAGGCGGGGTTTTGCCATGTTGTCCAGGCTGGTCTCGAACTCCTGGGCTCAAGTGATCCGCCTGCCTGTGCCTCCCAAAGTGCTGGGATTACAGGCATGAGCCACCATGCCTGGCCTAAAAATTATTAATAAAATCAGAACACCACTTACTGCAGTACTTTAAGTAAAAATAACGACACACTCTTTCTTAGTGGTTGCTGGAAAGTGGCTTTCAATTCTGAAAATATTAGAACATTTCTGTTATGCAGCTGTTCACATTTCTGAAAAAGCCCCATCAAATAAGGCTGTAGCTTTGAATTTTATGCTTGTTTTCTGTATTAGCTAATTTTCCTGTCATTTTAAAGCCTTTTGCTAATTCAATCCTGAGTGAAATAAAGATAACACAATTACCACTTACCTTTTGCATGCCTGGGGATAATCATTAATTGTATATTAATGTTACTGAGCAACTCATTCTTCAAACAGGAGCATGCTAAGTGTTATTAGTATGAAGACAGAATTATTTGGATGCTAAATAATTCTACCAAAGAAAGAAAATACACAGAGCATGCATAGGCCTTTTGTTGCGTGGGTGCTATAGTCCCTTTAAAATGCCTGACAGAGTTAATCTATTTCTTTCCAATTTCCTTTCAAGGAATTAAGTATTTAGTTCTCAGCAGAAAGTTTAGTTTATAAGGAAAACATGGGGCCAGAAAGCCAAACCTGATGTTAATTGCAGGAGCCATTTGGGAGTGAGGATTGAAAAATAAATGTGTATATATAAATCCTACCTTTTGATAAACCTGAATGACATGTTTCTAAAAGAAATTAAGTAAAAAAAAAAATTAACAAAAACAACTTGCACAAATTAAACAGAAAATCTACTCAATTACAGAGAGAAAACAAAAAGCAAAGCAGGGTTCCTCCTCTGGCCAATCAACAAAGAAATGCTGACGTGTTGAAAAATTAACATTATTACAGGTAATGAGATGAGTATGTGATCTTTTAATTAGAAATATCAAAAAAGTAAGAAAAAGTTTAACAGTAAATATTGACAGTAGCTGTAATTAAAGTTCTTCAGATGGACACACTTTTTTTTTCCAAAGACAGAGTCTCACTCTGTTGCCCAGGCTGTAGTGCAGTGGTGCAATCTCAGCTCACTGCAACCTCCACCTCCTGGGTTCAAGCAATTCTCATACCTCAGTCTCCCGAGTAGCTAGGATTATATGTGCCACCACACCCAGCAAGTTTTTGTATTTTTAGTAGAGATGGGGTTTCACCATGTTGGCCAGGATGGTCTCGATCTCCTGACCTCAAGTGATCTGCCCGCCTCGGCCTCCCAAAGTGCTGGGATTACAGGCGTGAGCCACCACACTCAGCTGAAACTTTTTTTTTTGACAGAGGGTCACTCTGTTGCCCAGGCTGGAGTGCAATAGTGTGATCTTGGCTCTCTGCAACCTACACCTCCTGGGTTCAAGCCATCCTCTTGCCTCACCTTCCCAAGTAGCTGGAATTACAAGCGTGCGCCACCACACCAGGCTAATTTTTGTATGTGTAGGAGAGATGGGGTTTCACCATGTTGGCCAAGCTGTTCTTGAACTCCTGACCTTGAGTGATCTACCTCCTTTGACTACCCAAAGTGCTGGGATTACAGCTGTGAGATACTGTACCAGGTCCTGATGCTTTTAAAAATATGTGCCTTAATGTTTCCAAACTTCACCTTCAGTTTCTTTTATAAAATGGGGTGGATTATGAAGATTAGAGTGTGTGTGCATGTGTGTGTGCACATGTGTGCAAGTGTATAGTAATATACTCATTTCACACATATGTGTGTATATATGATATATACTCATTTTATACATAAAATATGCACATATATGATGTACATGCATATTTATATGTATAAAATGAGTATGTCTGTATCTCTCTATATAGACATCTACCTTAGCACATAGTAAGCTAAGTAGCTTTGGCTGGGTACGGTGGCTTAAGCCACCGACTGCAGGAGGCTGAGGCAGGTGGATCGCTTGACTCAGGAGTTCAAGACCAGCCTGGCCAACATAACAAAATTGCATCTCTACTAAACATACAAAAATTAGCCAGGCGTGATGGTGGGTGCCTGCGGTCCTAGCCACTTGGGAGGCTGAGGCACAAGAATCACTTAAACCTGGGAGGTGGAGGTTTCAGTGAGCTGAGATTGTGCCACTGCACTCCAGCCTGGGTGATAAAGTGAGACTCCATCTCCAAAAAAAAAAAAAAAGAGGTAGCTCATATTTTTATCAATGATAGTCTTGTTTTCTTTTTTCCATTATATACATGTAATAAAATCAATGCTAGTCTTAAAATGACTGAAAAAAGGGTATAAAGAAGACAAACTCAGCCGGGCGCGGTGGCTCACGCCTGTAATCCTAGCACTTTGGGAGGCTGAGGTGGGTGGATCACCTGAGGTCAGGAGTTCAAGACCAGCCTGGCCATCATGGTGAAACCCCATCTTAAAAAAAAAAAAAAAGAAAGAAGACAAACTCAAAAGATTTTAATGATGTGCAAGGGGTTAAAGAGACAAGTACAGAACAAAGTGGGTGAATACGAAGCTGCCCTTTCTGAACTTAGCCAAGCCTCAGGGCTGCACATTCCACTGCGCTTGGAACTCGGAGGGGAAAACACCTGTTGATATTAGGCAGGGACGGGAAGGTGAACAGCCATGTGAACAGTGTCTGGCTCCATCTACTACCACCCAAGTTTCAGAGGCAGATTTCATTTCAGCCTAATCCCTGAGGAAGGAGCTAGGGACAGACAGGCCTGAGACAGCCCATGGGATAACCTTGAAAGGAAGAAATGATTTTTTTTTTTTTTTTTTGAGACAGGGTCTCACTCTGTTGCCCAGGCTGGACAGCAGTGGTACACTATCAGCTCACTGCAACCTCTGCAACCTGGGTTCAAGCAATTCTCCAGCCTCAGCCTCCCAAGTAGCTGGGATTACAGGCATGCGTCAACGAACGGCTGACTTCTCTATTTTTAGTAGAGACCAGGTTTTCACCATGTTACCCAGGCTGGTCTCGAACTCCTGACCTCAAGTGATCCACCGGCCTCTGTCTCCCAAAGTGCTGAGATTTATAGGCATGAGTCACTGTGTCCGGCCAGGAAGGAATGATTTATTCTGTGAGTCACCAGACTCTTCTCAGATTGAACTCACTGTCTCTCTTGCTGGCTGGTCATGGATGGGTGCCCCAAACCTAGCAAAGCTCTTTAGCCCATTCTGTTCTGACAAGTCTGAAATGAGGTGGCTTAATAAATGGGCTAAGAAGTGAGTAAGAGGGTAAATAGAAACCTGACGCATTTGACTTCTAGTTAATGCTAATGGATGTCAGAAATCCTCCCTAAGCTAGGTGGAGGTTGCAGTGAGCCAAGATTGCACCACTGCACTCCAGCCTTGGTGGCAGAAATAAAGACTCCCTACTCTATTCCATGTCCTAATAACAAGTAGATCAGACTTTAATGTGACTCACCGAAGTTTCAGATGATCTAATATAAAATTACTAAGAAATTACAGAGATTGAAAAGTACTATTTAGCTTACAGTTTAGATAATGGAGATGGTGTGAAATGAAGTAATAGGCTACAGGTCATAGGGAATACAGAAAAACAGAGGAGGGAACTGATCATTTCAGACCCAGCAAAGACTGCTACTGCTGTCCTGTAAGCTACAGATGACATATAAGAGGGTCTGTCCCAGGCAAACCTGCAGGGTATCTCAGACAGACTGATCCACAGGTAGGCTTAATTTCAAAAAATTTCCTCTAGGGAGTCCTGAAACTGCAGGGGCTCTTGGGTTTCCTGGGTTCCTTCTTGGAAAGGTACCTTTCACTATTTGTTTATGGTTCAAAGTGGTATCCTTTCTTTTTCCTCTTGAAACAGCTAGTATTTCTAGGCTTTTGTAACAGGTACACAGGTTATGGAAATGAAGTTATCTCAAAGGACACTTAAGAGGTTACTGAGGCCCAGGGCCGGGTGCGGTAGCTCACATCTGTAATCCCAGCACTTTGGGAGGCTGAGGCGGGTGGATCATGAGGTCAGGAGTTCAAGACTAGCCTGACCAACATGGTGAAACCCTGTCTCTACTAAAAATACAAAAATTAGCCAGTGTGGGGGCACATGCCTATAAAATCCCACCTATTCCGGAGGCTGAGGCAGGAGACTCGCTTGAACCTGGGAGGTGGAGGTTGTGGTGTGCTGAGATCACGCCATGGCACTCCACCCTGGGCAACAACAGCAAAACTCTGTCTCAAAAAAAGAGTTTACTGAGGTCCAAAATGCTAACCTACTAGACACACGGAGCATTTTAGAAAATTTCCAGGACCACCAGCCAAGAATCATGGAGCATTTTATACAAAAATAACAATTTATTATTTTTTGAGAATAAATCAGACATTTTTATCTCCAAAACGATACCATTTAAGGATACTACCTTGCTCTCAATATAAATTATTAAGACTGAGAGAGAAATTTTCAAGATTTGGACTCAAAGAAATTTATTGCTACTTAACAACAATTAAGTGAGAAAAGAGCAGCTGTCTCTCTCCTCCAGAGCTGGAGATGATTATGAAAGACATACATGGTCGTTCCTGCTGACTGCTATGGAGTGCCAGGCCCCAACCCACACTAGAACTCAAGTTCTGCCTGCTCAACTACAACGAACATGCCATGCAGATAGATATGTGAGCAAAAGGAACAGTAAATAAAGAACAATAACAAAAACCTCCTAAATGCTAGTTAACTTTTAGTGTTATGAAGACTCTGAGCTCTGTAATTTCTACTTCAAAGGTTTTAAAGTATAAAGTTAGATGTATATAAAACCAGAAAACCATGAGCTGAAGGCAGACTGAAAAGCATCCAGGCAGTAGTGGCT
Organism: Cheracebus regulus; assembly: GCA_963574635.1. Taxonomy (NCBI): domain Eukaryota; kingdom Metazoa; phylum Chordata; class Mammalia; order Primates; family Pitheciidae; genus Cheracebus; species Cheracebus regulus. Next base: position 19,717 of record CAUYQU010041724.1, read on the forward strand.
TCACACAACAAAAAAGGCATTTTTCCTTTTGCTCTACGTGTTTACTCCAAAACCATCAAAACCAGCACTTACCTCCTTGTGAGTTTTGAAGTTAATTTACTAAAGAGGTTAGTGGAGCCTCGGCTTCGAGTATGGGACAATGGTGTGGCTTCATGGGACAGGCTGGGAGAGGCAGGAGGGCCATTGTATGTTGCGGTTCGCCGTTCCCGGGGCTGGCCGTGGAAAGTGCTACGAACGGCAGTGCCTCTTGGGAAGCGGACTCGATCCGGGGTGGCTGCACTGCTAATACTGTGTGTTGAAGCAACTGGGGTTCTCTGATCAGGAACAGTGCTATGAGACCAGGAAATAAGAAGCTCTCAGAACACGACATACACAAACTTACAGTCACAATATACCTTTTACATACGGTGGAGAAAATCAGATATAATAAATCCAGATCCAAGGGATATTTTATAGGACTTAGGAGCAAAAGGTTAAGTTAAGTGGGGAAATGGTACCAACAGAACAATACATAATGAGACAAAGCCTCATGGAGTTTAAGGGAGCAGTACTATATATATTTTCAAGGACAAAATTAATGCAGGGAAATTCTAGGACAGAGAACAGCTAACTCACACTTTTCCCCCTTGCTTCCCTCTCAAATTGCTTATACACAGACAACTGTGCCAGTATGAAAAAAATAAAGGATATGCAGGTTGTGACTGAAGAACAGGCAACTAAAAAGTTTTGGAAGTACACAAATGGTATACGTATAAAATTCCACATGCTGAAAGCAACTTGGGAGGAGAATTAACTTCTTACACACTTTGTAGTATGCAAAAGCACGAAGACACACACACACACAACTGAGGACACCATGAAACAAGATGTGCTAACTAAAATCACATGGAAGAAGGACACCTTGTGGACAACTAACAAAATCTCAGACTATAAAAACCACAGCACAAAATTAAGAAGCAGTGGGTACACATTAGTTTCACAAAGAATGTGCATTTTTCTTACATAGCCTTGAAGTTATCTCCTTCACTGTCTATTGGAGGTAACATCATCTTGGGGTGCCCAGAGGCTGACATGGACATCGACTTCTGATGTCTCAGCCGACAGGTAGATGTGGTACAAACTGAGGCAGGGCTAGCTGCGTAAGCGAACATTTCTGTCAGGCTGGGAGGGGTTTGGGTTCAGGCAGAGGCAGAAACACAGTATGAAGGAGCAGTGACCACAGAGCAACCTGTGTGTAATGCACATACTTTCCTCCCAAGCCATTTCACTTTTGCTAAAGAATAAAAATCTCCTGAGCTTGTTTTGGAGATTCTGGAGCAACTGCTAGCTGCTTTTTTGTTTTTCAAACAGTACTCATAAAAATGTATTACCTCAAAAGAAAAGAGCAGATTACATGTTTGAGTATCTGTTTCTAAGAGAGGGACAGCGTCCTCTGAGGTATGCACAACATAAAATCTATTCTAAGAGATGCCTCAATTCAAATCTAAGTGGTAAAATGAATATATGAGCATGCTGTGCTCTCAACATGTTCCCAAAACACACAGACATATTTTATTTTTTATTTACTTTTTTTTTTTTTTTTTTTGTAGAGACAGGGTCTTGCTATGTTGCCCAGGCTGGTCTTAAACTTGTGGCTTCAAGTGATCCTCCTGCCTTGGCCTTCCAAAGCGTTGGGATTACAGGCATGAGCCATCACACCTGGCCCACACCGATGTATTTTAAATGAACTAATAAAATTATAGGTATAGGAACTAGCTGCTACGTAACAAGAGTATCCTATGTTGTTTGGTATTTTTTTTTTCCCCAGACAGGGTTTTGCTCTGTCATCCAGCTGTAGTGCAGTGGTGCGACTGTGGCTCACTGCAGCCTCAACTTCCTGGGCTCAGGCTATTCTCTCATCTCAGCCTCCTGAGTAGCTGGGAATACAGATGCGCTCCACCATGCCTGGCTAATTTTTTGTGTTTTTAGTAGAGAGGGTTTTGCCATGTTGCTCAGGCTGGTCTTGAACTCCTGAGCTCAAGTAATATGCCTGCCTTGGCCTCCCAGTGTTGGGATTACAGGCATGTGCCACCACGTCTGACCTTCCTATGTTCTTTTAACAATAGAGTCTAAAGCCTTCCTACTCAAAGAACGTTTACTCCATGATAAAAAAGAAAAAGTCAGCAGAGCCCCCTTCTTCAAGATGGGCAAATTCATCAGAGCAAATAAACTGTTTACAGACATGGTAAGACAGAGTGGCTAGAAGTCTGTGGTTTCACCTAACACACACAGCTACTGGACAAAACTATCCACAGAAGGCTCACTGGGACACATTATTTGGAATTCCAGCTCAGTCATCATGTCCTTGGAATTCAAGGGCAGTTTCTTTCCTTTAAGGTTAAGTAGGAATACAGCTCTTCCAGAGGCTTTCTGCAGAAATGCTTTGGAAGGATTGAAACCTGGAAACTGGCAAGCTCTTCCTTTCCCTTACTCCCCATACCCAGACTAACCACATCTCGTTGGTGTTAACTTCCTCGTAGCCCTTCAGATGGCCCACCTGCTCCACTTCCACCAGCGGGGCCTCAGTACAGAGCCTCACTCCTAGTCTTTACTGGGCCCTGCCTTTGCCCCAACACCTCTGATCTATTCACCTTACAGCTGAGAACTTCCGAATATAAACCAGACCTCGTCACTCATCTCTCATACTTCTACAGAACACCAAGTCTTTGGAAGAAGGTTCAGTTCCTCGACTCAGAATACACATCCCCAGGCCCATGAAGTCTGGCCTTTGCCATCTCTCTAGGCTTTGCCTTCTATCATTCCCTCCAGGAACTCAACTTTCTGGCCTTCCTGATGATGTGCAGTCCATTGGTCAAGCACCAGGTCAAAAAATGTTTGCAGGAGTTATTCTGTTGGTATGGAGGGCTGGTATCTTTTTATTCACCCTTCAAAACTGAACCAGAGGTCGTCAACTCCATGAAGTCTTATCTGGTCAACTTTCCCACTGAGAGTTAAATCGCTTCTGTTTTTAGCTCATGCATGCCCACTGTATCCTAATGACCCTTCCTGCTGGAGGTCCCTGAAAACACAGCACGAAATCTTGTCAATGCGCCTCCCACAAGTATAAGCAAAAAGCCTGCAGAGCAGGTGTTCAATAAACATTCTCGTAACAGAGCAGGTTAGTTAATTAATAAGCCACTGGAATTCTGACATCCCCAACATGAGGGAGACAGATCTTTAAAATCAAGAAATGCTTGTTCCTGCATTAAAACATTTTTATTTAAATTTTTATTTCTGAGACAGGGTCCTGCTCTATTCACCCAGGCTAGAATGCACTGGCACTATCACAGCTTGCTGCAGCCTCAACCTCCCGGGCTTAAGCAATCCTATCTCAGACTCTGAGTGGCTGAAACCACAGAAGTCTGCCACTATGCCTGGCTAATTTTTAAACTTTCTGTAGAGATGGTGTCTCACTGTGATGCCTAGGCTGGTCTCGAATTCCTGGGTTCAACTGATCCTTCTGCCTGGGCCACCTAAATTGCTGGGATTACAGGCCTTGTGAGCCACTGTGCCTGGTTCTGTCCCTGCATTTTTGTTTGAGAATTCTGCCCTCTGACTTGGGAGAATTTATACAGTTGGAGAACTGGAAACAAATGTCTTATAAAGACAAAAATTTATTGTTTTGTTATTTTCCATTCTTTTCCTGCAGCAACAATACTTAAATTTAGCTTTGGTGGAAGCAACTCTAGGTCTTACAGAGATCAAGGAGACAACCTGAGGGCTTCTGCTCGAGCACAGCTGTGTGTGAGAGGAAGTTACGTCTAATGGTGCCGAGACCGATCATGGAACTACTACCGATGAGGCAGAGGCAGATGGACCCTAACTCTAGCCCCGGACTTTTTTTTAGTTATATGAACTAATAGCTCTTTTATACTTAAGCCTGTTTGGACTGGGTTTCCTGTCACCTGCAACAGAGATGGTTCTAACTGACCCAGGTTTTTAAAGAAATACTCAGTTGTTTCTTGTACGTGCGTACAGACACATGTATACACGAATGCACACAAATGTATTTTTCTAACAAGTTATAGATAAATACAACTGTCTCTTGTGTCCTTACCTTTCAGGGTGAGTCTAGGGTCAATAAACTCTACCTCCAGCTGCTGACATTTCGTTTTGCCCAAATGAGGAGCTAGTATCAGTAGATGTGCCAAGAAAAGCAGGGCAAGGAGAGGCAGGAGTTGTTTGACCCCTTCCCCGGTGAATACAAATGGTCCCAAAGTCTTTAGAGAAGGAAAAGGCTTTTAGTCAGCTTGCAGACAGAAGGGTGCTGCATCGACTCCCAATGAAGCACACTGCTGACAGGCCAAGCAAGATCTTTAAGGCATACAAGCATGGCAAGAGGGTGTGGACAGATGCTTTGCAGAAAAAAACAACAAACAAACAAACAAACAAAAACAGATCCTCTAGAGATCTTTCTAAGAAAGAAATATAAATTTATTTTCTCATTATAAATTTAAAACATTTTTCTTTTTGTAGAAGTGGGGTTATACCATGGCCCAGGCTGGTCTGGAACTCCTGAGCTTAGGCATGCTGCCCGCCTCGGCCTCCCAAAGTGCTGGGATTATAAATTGTTAACTTGAGGCCGGACACAGCAGTGAACCCCTGTAATCCCAGCTACTCAGGGCTGAGGCATGAGAATCATTTGAACCCAGCGGCAGTGGTTGCAGTGAGCCGAGATCATGCCACTGCACTCCAGTCTGGGTGACAAGAGAGAGACTCTGTTTCAAATTGAAATAATTAATTAATTAAACTTTTTTACATACTAATTTTAAAGGCAATTAAATAAACGCTTTAGAAATTTAATCCCTGTCACGTCATGAGTTTCACAAAGCAAGCAACAAAACAGATTTTTCTGACTTCAGTAAGCCTAACAGCTATAGGAAACAGTAAATTCAGTAAGATGTTTGCAAATTTCAATTTCGTACAATCAAGCTCACAAAAATTCTATTTACAACAGGCAGCCTCAACATCACAACGGTGTACATATATATTCTAAAAGGTCATCAAGTTGTTATGAAACTTGAAGAATATTTCCCCTCAGAAAAGTGTTAAAAATGATAGTTTTATTTTGTAGTCTAGCCCACAATTTACATAAGCAAAACAGTAGCAGTATTACATTTTTTTATAATTAAAAAAATTTTTTTTAAAGTTTTTGAGGATTCATACTAGCTGTATTACATTAATTTTTTTACTTTTATTTTTTTGAGACAGGGTCTGGCTCTATCGTCCAGGCTGGAGTACAGTGGTGTGATCTTGGCTCACTGCAAACTCCACCTCCCAGGCTCAAATCATCCTCCTGCCTCAGCCCCCAAATAGCTGGGACTACAGGCTTGCACCACCACACCTGGCTACTTTTTGTATTTTTAATAGAGATGGGGTTTCACCATGTTGACCAGGCTGGTCTTGAACTCCTGACCTCAGGCGATCCACTTGCCTTGGCCTCCCAAAGTGCTGGGATTTACAGGCCTGGGTGCCACTATGCCTGGCACCCAGCCAATTTTTTTGTATTTTTGGTAGAGATGGGATTTTGCCACGTTGCCCAGGCTGATCTTGAACTCCTGGGCTCAAACAATCCTCCTGTCTTGGCCTCCTGAAGTGCTGGGATTACAGTTGCGAGCCATCATGCCAGGTCTGCATTACCTTTAAACTTTATAGAAATAGTAATGTTTTTCTTAAAATTCAAGTTGTATAAAATTGAGTTCCTATTAATCTTCCCAATTGTTTTGTATTCATGACTATCTTTTAAAATAAAATTTTTTTTTTTGTAGAGACGGGGTCTCGAGCTACTTTGCCCAGGCTGGTCTTGAACTCCTCGCCTCAAGTCATCTTCCTGTCTAGGCCTCCCAAAGTGCTGGGATGACAGGCCTTGTGAGCCACTGTGCTCAGTCTTGACTAGCTTTTCTCTTTTTTTTTTAGAGACGGAGTCTCACTTTGTCACCCAGGCTGGAGTGCAATGGCTCGATCTCGGCTCACTGCAACCTCTGCCTCCTGAGTTCAAGCGATTCTCCTGCCTCAGCCTCCTGAGTAGCTGGGACTACAGGCATGTGCCACCATGCCTGGCTAATCTCTTTTTTTTTTTTTCAGTAGAGATGGGGTTTCACTGTGTTAGCCAGGATGGTCTCCATCTCCTGACCTTGTGATCCACCCGCCTCAGCCTCCTGAAGTGCTGGGATTACAGGTATGAGCCACCCTGCCTGGCTGACTAGCTTTTCTAAAACATTAATCCACTTAAGGTTACTAAAGGATAGACACTTTGAATTTGTGGGTGTAACCTTTAGCCCCTATCAGAACATTCTGATAAGAAATGTTTTGGCTGCTGATTAAAAGCATACTCAGTGATTGGGCAAAAGCAGAATTAAAAATATAGTCCAAGGCCAGGCATGGTGGCTCATGCCTGTAAACCTAGTGTTTTGGAAGGCCAAGGTGAGAAGATCCCTTGTGGCCAGGAGCTTGAGACCAGCCTGGGTAACATGCATGGGAAGACTTCATCTCTACAAAAAATAACCAATTAGGCCAGGCACGGTGGCTCCCGCCTATAATTTCAGCACTTTAGGAGGCCAAGGTGGGTGGATCACCTAAGGTCACAAGTTCGAGACCAGCCTGACCAACATGGAGAAACTCTGTTATTACTAAAAATACAAAAAAAAGAAAAAAAAAAAAAGATTAGCTGGGCATGGTGGTGCATGCCTGTAATCCCAGCTACTCGGGAGGCTGAGGCAGGAGAATCGCTTGAAGCCAGGAGGCAGAGGCTGTGGTGAGCTGAGATTGTGCCATTGCACTCCAGCCCGGGCAACAAGAGCGAAACTCCGTCTCAAAAAAAAAAAAAAAAAAAAAAAAAAAAAAAAAAATTAGCCAGGTGCAGTGGTGGCTGCCTGTAGTCCCAGCTACTCAAGAAGCCAACGCAGGAGGATCATTTGAGCCCAGGAGCTCAAGGTTGCAGTAGACTACAATCACGTATGTGACCAGCCACTGCACTGCAGCCTGGGTAATACTGCAAGACTCCATCCATTTAAAAAAAAAACCCAACTTTTATATGTAGTCCAAAGATACATATGCTAAGTGTCCCCAGCCCTTCTCTGCTCAATCTCTGTATGGCTTGATGCAGGGTAAGTGGATAAAATAATAAAGTCACTTTATAATTTTGAAAGTTTATAATAATATCCAATATCTAAAACTTCTTTGAAAAAGATTCTGTGCTGGATGAAGTGGTTCATGCCTGTAATTGCAGCGCTTTGAAGGACCAAGGCAGGTGATCACTTGACGTCAGGAGTTTCAGACAAGCCTGGCCTAGTGAAACCCTATTTCTACTAAAAATACAAAAATCAACCAGGTATGGTGGTGTGCGCCTGTAATCCCAGGCTGAGGCAGAAGAATTGCTTGAACCCGGGAGACAGAGGTTGCAGTGACCCAAGATCAGTGCCACTGCACTCTAGTCTGGGTAAAAGAACGAGACTCCATCTCAGAAAAAGAAAAAAAAAGAAAAGAAAAGAAAAGAAAAAATTCTGTTTGCGTTACTGTAACACCATCATGTCACTTCTCTGGGTTCTTTAAATGAATGCAGTCTAAACAGTCTCGTCCAGGTATCTAAAGCATATGAAATAGTAGAAGCAGAGTGTCTCTGCTATGTAGGTTGTTTAGCAACATTATTAACTTCAGAGATTAGGTTTAGTCAGTGTAAACTAAGAAAATTCTTCATAGCCTTGGCCAAGCAGTCTATAATTAATAATGAAAGCTAACATTTGTTGAGCACTATGTGCCAGTGCTACATGGTTTAAGACTCACACTGCAAACCTATACCATCTTAATAGAATCATACAATTGAAGATGTAATCAAATCTTCTCATGCCTAGTTTACATCAACTCTTAGTCATGCCTGGAATCTGGCCATTTTTTGAGAATAACATCAGAAAGCAGAAATTACAGCAGAAAGTGTGTTGGCCTTCAGCATGACCGGTTCAAAATGAGTCTTAGAAAAACTACTCACAGGTGTTTGTGCCAAAGTACCAACCAGCCCTAACCTACACTCCCCAAATCATTAACTTTATTGTTCCCACAGGAAAGCTGATAAAAACAAAGGCTGACCTGGTAAGAACCAATAAATAAAAGTATTTTTCAAAAGAAAAAACTATTAAAATTAATTATATTGCCTATGACAAGAGAAAAAAGCCCTGCATTTGGTAAGCCTTTAACATATCCTATGTTTACAGTAGGATTTTGCAGGTAGTAAGGGCTTAAGATACGTGCAGTCTTTGGTTTAAACCTTTATACAGTTTTTAAAAGAATTAGCCATCATTATTCTCATGTTGAAATTCTGTATAAACACTCATATAAACAAAGAAAACAGTCAAAAATATTTAAGGCTAACACTGGAACTTAACGTGTTTATTTTCAGAAGTTAACACACGTCCAGGCTTCCTGCAGCTCACACATATTTTAAATTAGTGAAGGATTAAGATATATGGGTTGGTGAAGAGAGGGAAAGGAACAATCTGCCTAAGAAGTCATCTGTGCAGAGAAAGCTAATTGTATCTCACTGAAGACTCAAGCATCGATTTTAAGGGAAACCTATCACATTTAGTGCCTTAACTCAAGTAAAAATTATGACCACAAGGTTCAGTTGTCAAACCCAATAATTTTCCAGTCTTTCAATTCACTTATAAGATAGGAAAGGAAAATCCAAATATTATTAAAACAATGGGCCTTGTCTTTTAAGGTTTGGTGCTGAGACTCTCTTTGGCTAAAGAGAAAGAGGACACCTTCAAAAGCAAAGTATTTCAATGATTGATGCTAAGAGAGGCAATGAGGCCCAGGTCAGGATACAAAAGAGTGGGCCCAACATGGCAGGAGTCTCTGGTGGGAATGCAGAAAGTAAATGATGGCAAATAAAAGAAGTCTTAAACACTATTTCCAAAGAGTGAAATGAAAAATTTTAGGAAAAGAGAATCAGAAGAGCACCGGTATACATGCATGTCCCTGGTGTATGACACGTGTAGCACAGGATGAGGAGCAGAGAGCAGACCTTGGTCTTAACATCCTTGAGGAGACTGACTCTGTACCTTACAGAGTCACATAACCTAAAGTTCAGAAGGAGTGGGTAGTGCACTTCGAGAATTTAGAAGTACCTTAACTCAAGTACAAATAACATTAGAAGTACTTGGAAAAGTAAAGGTAATGAAACAACCTTTTGTTTTTTTTTTTTTGAGATAAGAGTCACTCTGTTGCCCAGGCTGGACTGCAGTGGCGTGATCTCAGCTCACTGCAACCTCTGCCTCCTGGGTTCAAGCTATTCTCCCACCTCAGTCTCACTAGTAGCTCGGATTACAGGCTCTTGCCACGACACCCAGTTAATTTTTGTATTTTTAGTACAGACGGGGGTTTCACCATGTTGGCCAGGCTGGTCTTGAACTCCTGAACTGAAGTGATCCATCCACCTTGGCTTCCCAAAGTGCTGGGTGTGAATACAGGTGTGAACCATTGCGCCTGGCCATGAAACATTTTTGTAGTCCTGTAGACTAAAATCTATAACATCAGAAACTTTTAAGTCTTCTACTGATATTTTCTATTAAGTCACTTGTGAACTAGAAGAAATTTGAGAGTTAATACACATCTACCAAAGAGTAGACTACTATTAAGAAACACCTATACCAACCATTATCTGTAAACCATCTCCCCCAGCCGCTATACTCAAGTTCTTAACAGTTTTTAATCATAAGAAAAAAGACAATGTTAAAACACACACACATACACACACACACACACACACACACACACACACACACACACACACACGCAAGTCAGAAAAGAGAACAAGAGAATGTAAATATTGCTAAAAATTCAATGAATAATAACCATAATCTTACAGAACAAATGTTACTCCTCATATCAATTCAATCCTAAGTGGCCTATGGAACAGGGAAGCGATAATCAGTTTGGTACTAAGGATGAAGGAGGAAGTAATTTTTGTTTAGGCTGTCACAAAATATAGTGATCAAACATTTTCGTTTGACTAATGAGATCAAACATAGGTTAGGATTAAGAAACAGAACCTTACACTGTAACTGCAGAAAGTAAATGTCAGAAGAAACAATTCTGATGCAAACAATGTTCAAGTTAGAAGAATGATGCACACTTTTGAATTTAGTTTATATACTGCTCTTCCAAAAACAAAGAAGGAAAATCCATGCCAGCCTGGGAAATTTGTTCTGAACAAAATATAGCATATTTAATTATCCTCTACCAATCCAACTTCTTTTTTTTCTTTCCATCCAGAGTAACCCCACCTCAGAGTCTCTGGGCCAATCTAATCCCATTTTACTGATTCTACTTATTTTCTTATTTCATAACTCAAAGAAGAGAGTGTGCATGATAGGACGCTCTCCTTACTGACATGTAACATCATTGTATTTTAAATTGTGCTCATCCTATGTATGCAGGCAAATTAAAAGCATTCAGAAGGCTTGACTCTCCATTTCTCCTGGCTTCTCCAGTGTTTCTATTTAGACTCAGTCATCCGGACCCTTTGGTAAACTGCTGACCTTTAAAGCTAAGTGGTGCTCTGCATTCTCCCAAGTGTGGCCCTCTGCCTCGAGTCCTTATCTTCCCCCACTTTCAGCCTTTTTTCCACGTTATTAATGTGCACAAGACAATCTCCATCTAGTCAATGTTCTACCGCATACTCACAGCTTACTTTCTACTTCCTCTAGGAAACCTCCTGGGTTTAACCCAATGCTTTTAATTATCATACACAGCCAGGCAGGAGGGTGACCCTCTGGACAATGAAAACAATTTACAATTCTAATATCTTGCTAAAAATTAGTACACAAATTTAACTTACCTTCAGAGAATACTTACAGCTTTAATTTGAGAATGATTATAAAAACAAAACAGTAAATAACATGCTTCCATTTCTCTTGGGAAAAACAACTTCTTACAAACAGGTAGAATTTCCTACCTGTTTTCTTTGCCATTCTGAATCACTGAGTGTCTATCAGCTGTAGTTCTCTCACTGCAAACATAAGTATTTCGCCGTGTCATTCCGCCAGATGCTGTGTTACTCTATAAAAAAGGTCATTTTTGTCTTAATTTGGTAAATACAGTAAAATGAGAAAAAATGAACTCATTTACATAAATAGGAATACCCGTCTTTTATTTAGAAGACAGGGTCTTGCTCTGTTGCCCAGGCTGGAACATGGTAGTGTGACCACAACTCACTGCAGCCTCAACCTCCTGGGCTCAAACGATCTTCCCACCTAAGCCTCCCAAGTAGCTGGTATTATAGATGTGCATCATCATGCCCAGCTAATTTATTTTTATATATTTTTTTGTAGAGATAAGGTCTCACTCTGATGCCCAGGCTGATCTCAAACTCTTGGGCTCAAATGATCCTCCTGCCTCAGCTTCCCAAAGTACTGGGATTAGAGGGGTGAGCCACTGTGCTGAGATATTCCTTCTGGGGTGCTGAAAAAGCTCTGAAACTAAGGAGAGGCGTTGGTTGCACAATACTGTGAGTGTACCAAATGCCACTGAATTGCACGCTTTAAAATGGTTAATCATGTGTCATGTAGATTCACATGAATTTAATTTCATGAATTCAACTTCATGAATTTAATTCACATGAATATTAACTTTAATATGAAAAACTAAAAAGCAAGAAACAAGTCACAGCTATGAAATTTTTATTTTTTAATTTTCTAAATCTCATCTTTGTTTTTTTTTTTCCTTGGATGGAGTCTCGCTGTCACCGCGGCAGGAGTACAGAGGCATGATTCTCAGTTCATTGCAATGTCCACCTCTTGGGTTCAAGCAATTCTCCTGCCTCAGCCTCCTGAGTAGCTGGGATGACAGGCACACACCACCATAACCGGTAATTTTTTTTTTTGAGATAGGGTCTTGCTCTGTTTCCAGGCTGGAGAGCAGTGGCGCAATCTCGGCTCACTGCCATCTCTGCCTCTTGAGTTCAAGTGATTCCCCTGCCTCAGCCTCCCAAGCAGCTGGGACTACAGGCGTGTACCACCAAGCCCGGATAATTTTTTTGTATTTTAGTAGAGACAGGGTTTCATCAGGTTGGCCAGGATGGTCTCAATCTCCTGACCTCATGATCCACCTGCCTCGGGCTCCCAAAGTGTTGGGATTACAGGTTTGAGCTACCGTGCCTGGCCAATTTCTATATTTTTAGTAGAGATGGGGTTTCACCATGTTGAGCCAGGTTGGTCTCGAACTCCTGACTTCAAGTGATCTGCCCGCCTCGGCCTCCCAAAGTGCAGGGATTACAGGCATGAGCCACTGTGCCCGGCCATACCTATGGAACTTTGTAAGATAATGTTTGTATCCTCTCCAAAATTCACGTTGAAGCTTTATCTCCAATAGGAGAAAACACTATTTGGAGGTGAGTCTTTTAGGTGGTTAGATCATGAGGGCTCTGCCTTCATGAATGGATTTGTGTCTTTTTCCTTTTTTTTTTTTTGAGATGGAGTCTTGCTCCGTTGCCCAGGCTGTTGTGCACTGGTGTGATCTTGGCTCACTGCAACGCCCACCTCCCAGGTTGAAACAATTCTCTGCCTCAGCCTCCCAAGTAGCTGGGATTACAGGTGCCTGCCACCAAACCTGGTTAATTTTTGTATTTTTAGTAGGGTGGGGTTTCAACATCTTGGCCAGGCTGGTCTTGAACTCCTGATCCACTCTACTCAGCCTCCAAAAGTGCTGGGATTACAGGCGTTAGCCACCGGGCCCAGGCAGATTAGTGTCTTATAAAAGAACTTGAGGGAGTGAGTTCATCCCTTCTGTCTCTTCAGCCACATGAGAACACAGCATTTGTTTCCTCTGGAGGATCCCAGCACCAAGGCACCATCTTGGAAGCAGAGAACAGGGCCCTCACCAGACACAAAACTTGCTGGTGCCTTCATCTTGGACTTCCTAGCCTCCAGAATTGTAAGAAATAAATGTCTTTTCTTTATAAGTTAGCCAGTCTCAGGTATTTTGTTACAGCAGCAGGAATGAACTAAGAGAGTGTCAACAATAAATACCTACAATGCAGCAGGTAGGATTTCTATAGGTTAAGATTGGCCTAGTGGGGAGGACATTCCAGGAACAGGAGACCACAGGAGTAAAATGAACACCTGGTGTCTAGCCAGTTCCAACCCTACCGCGCTAAGACCACTCTATAGTTCAACAACACTTACACTAGGGACAGTGGAGCTTTTCTTGTGTTCAGGAATATCCGCCTTATTGGGATTACTTGCATTCCCAAGCATGGGACTGGCTGGAGCAATTCCCTTTCCTCCAACAGAACTGCCACCTGATTTCCGGGAGGAAATTCCATCTTCTTTGAGGTCACTATCTGCAGTGCTGGTCTGACTCCTTTTCGGATACGCCACAACAGAAGGAATAGCTGGTCCAGCTAAAATAAAGAGTTCATTTTTAAAAAGACTGAAGATAGTTTCAAGTTTTATTTTGTGACAGTAACCGTATTTTGTAAGAGGATCTAAGATTGCTATTCACCTAAAAAAATGTAAAACAGTAAAATCCTCTAAGATGTTTCTCACTTATATCTAATGTTTGCCCTATGCAATGAATTCAATATTGAAATTTCACTTAATACCCCTAAATTTCTACTTAAAATATTTTTTTCAAAAAATTTTAAGCATTTAGAGTTGTCCTTTGGAAATATCTTAAGGTGGTATTACTGTAGAGATTCAAACTAATTAGATGCACACAAATCGAGCAGAATGAACCAGTTCATCTCATACATCTGAGTGAATTACATCCTTTTGTAGGAGAGATGCCATCACATTTTGGAACAGAAAAGTATAGATTTTATAGGCCATTTCTTTTGAAGTTTTATCCTGGATCTTTTTAAAAACACCCATATCTTTTAGAGAAACAGGGGTTTGAGTAGACAGGGGAAGGTGTAGAAGCAGAAGAATCTTGCAAGCGACAGGGAGGAAGTAGGTGGAGGTCACTAGTCATTCCTGCCACTCCAGGAGGAGTATGTCCACGGACATGTGCCTAGGGACATGCGGACGACAGACTGATGTCCTATAGTAAACCATAGGGAGACTCCAATAGCAGCACAGGAAATTCAGAGTGCTAAGAATTTTACAAATGAACATGATAACTAGTATATGCCTCTGTAATAATCCAGTGGTAATCTTAAAGGACAGCATCAAATGCTCATCGTTTTTTCTAAGGCAGAAGACATTTTATATTTTAGATATATTAAAGGTTGGGGATGCACGGTAGCTCACGCTTGTAATTCCAACACTTTGGGAGGTTAAGGTGGGAGGACAGTTTGAGCCTAAGAGTTTGAGGCTGCATGTGGCTTGGGTGACAGGATGAGGTCCTGTTTAAAAAAATAAACAAACAAATGGGGATGGGAGGAGCTAGTTCTTGGACAAAAATCTAAGTGGCAAAGCTATTTGGAACTAAATTTAAATAAGAGCTTACTTTTATTCATGGGAGAACAACAACTAAGCTTTCGGTTTAGTAATTTTAACATATAAAACAAAAACTTAACCAAGTATAGGGTGATATTAGCCTCAATGCTTAGCTTTCTTCCCAATATCATGAGAGGTCTACCGACATTATGAACTTTCAGTCACTACTGATTTGCTTTCAAACTTTGTGTTTAAAAAATATAAAACCTTTTAAGATTTGGGATTCTGAATAGAAATGGACATAGACATTGATCTAATCCACTGACCTCATTCAGATTTTCTGAGTTTTACTTGCACTGATTTGTATGTTTGTGTATTTCATTCTATACCCTTTTATTACACGTTTAGATTCACATGGCCATCATCGGTCAAGATGTAGAACATTTCCATCTCAAAGACCCTGGGGACTACCCTTTCATAGCCACAGCCACAGCCGCTTCCTTCTTACTCTAACTCCCTTTTGCTGAATCCCAGCAACTACTAACTTGCTCGCCATCTCTAGAATTCTGTCATTTCAAGAATGTTATATAAATGGGAATCCATGGAATGTAACCTTTTATGTATTTTCACCCAGTATAATTCCCTTGAGATCCATCCAAGTTATACATATCATAGTGTATTCCTTTTTATTGTGAATAGTATAGTCCACGGTATGGATGTGTTACACAGACACTTCATTTTTATGTAATCAAACTTGTAAATCTTTTCTTTCGTGGGTTTAGTATTTGCGGTGACAGAAACAACTTCACCAGTCCAAGTTAAAAAGCAAATAATCCTATGTTTTCTTTCAATATCTCTGGGGTTTTATTTTTTATATTTGTATCTTCATTCCAATTGGAAATTCATCCCGGTGTAAGATGTGAGAAACTGATCCAAATTCATTTTTTTTCTGAGAACTATCAAATGTGTCCCAGTACCACTCACTGATTAGTAAACAGTGATTATTATTATTCTTTTTTAAAAAAACAAGCTAAACAATCCTTTGAAAACCAGATGGAGATCACCATTCGCAGAAAAAGTGTGTACACGCATATGGGGTATTCACATGTGGGTCTCAAATTAGGAAGGACAGCTACAAATTACACTGTGGCTTTACAGAAGAAGCAGGCATGCATGCAGAGAGGTCAGCATCTACAGGCAGGGAAAAAGGAAGGGAGAGGTGAGAGGAGGCAAGAGGATGAGGTGAAAGCTGGCCTGGCCATACAGGCTTGCCTGCCTTCAGAAATTCCAAGAAGGATGAGGATTATGAAAAGGCTACTCCAGTGAGGTGCTTCAGCGGAGAAAGCCACAGGGCTGGGACCAGGAGTTCTGGGCTCTGCCTGGTTGTTTCTGATTTACTATGTAACCTTGGGAGACTTGGTAATCTCTCTTGGTCTATTTCTTCAGGGATAAAATAGAAGTTTGGTGAGTGTACGATACTATGTCTAAAGCTCTTTTTATCTCTAAAATTTTATGAGCTGGGGGCAAAAAGGCACTAATAATCTGGATGGAATCTATGTGCTTAAGGAAGAACTAACTTATTAACATATTCCCTAGAGAAATGCGAAAATCCCATGATCAGGTTTCTTACAGAATTTAGGGATAATTCCATTTAAATTAGATGGTTTCAGGGCAATACATAGGGATTTAATTGTCATGTGGTCCATAGGCACTGGAAACCCCCCTTGTTAGTGACTAACACAAACATAAAAAAGGCAGACCTAGATCAACACATCACCTACAAATGCTAGGAGCACAAATCCCGATGTGAGAGAGTTCTGCGCTCTCACTTATACCCTAGAATAGCAGCCACTGTAGATGGTTTACTAGTGATATTATTACACTGTTGCTTCAGTCTACATCACGTAGAAAGACAGGCAACAGAAGGAAATGGAAATCAAACCAAGTGTTACCAATTTTAGTACAAAATAAAAGCTGTCCATACCTAAAATGCTCTGTGCAGTCCTAAGTGTCAAATCTCAAGATGAAAGTATTAAGATGGAAAATGTCCAGAGATGAGAAATAAAATGAGGCCAGGGGTGGTGGTTCATGCCTGTAATCCCAGCACTTTGGGAGGCTGAGGTGGGCAGATCACTTAGGTCAAGAGTTCGAGACCAGCTTGGCCAAAAGTGGTGAAACCCCATCTTTAGTAAAAATACAAAAATTAGCCGGGTATGTTGGTGCACACCTATAGTCCCAGCTACTTGGGAGGCTGAGGCAGAAGAATTGCTTGAACCCGGGATGTAGAGGTTGCAGTGAGCCAAGATCGTGCTATTGCACTCCAGCTTGGGCAACAGAGAGAAACTCTGTCTCAAAACACCACCACCACCACCACCACCACCACCACCACCACCACCACCACCACCCAAGGAGATGAATGGGGGTTCTATATGAGAATATATTTTTAAAAGTTAGGACCAGACAAACATAGATTTAGTTCCCGAATCCTGGAATAATATAATTAAAGGAAATATCTACAACGTTAACATGTACAGTTATGAGGGAGTAAACACACACGCTAGCCTCAGGGCTCTGATGCATGGACTGCCTAAAGGCAGAACAACTGTAGAGCTTGGTAGGCCTACCCATTCGGGGTCTTATGCCTCATAAAGGATTGGCTTCTATAACTCAAGTTTAAAAGGGAGGTGGCTTAACCACACCAGCAGCAAGAGAATGGATGAGAATGACACCATAAAACACTGAAACCAATTAAGGCAAAACTGGGGTTCCACATATTCTCTAGGGTTGCCCTAATACGATAGCTACTGGTCACAATTGGCTATACATATATATTACTTAAGTAAAAAAAAATTTTTTTTCTTTTTTTTTGAGACAGAGTCTCATTCTGTTGCTCAGGCTGGAATGCAGTGGCATAATCTCAGCTCACTGCAACCTCCGCCTCCCAGATTCAAGCAATTCTCTTGCCTTAGCCTCCTGAGTAGCAGGGATTACAGGCACGCACCACCACGCCGGGCTGATTAGTAGAGATGAGGTTTCACCATGTTGCTTAGGCTGGTCTCGAACTCCTAACCTCATGATCTGCTGGCTTCGGCCTCCCAAAGTACTGGGGTGACAGGCATGATCCATCGCGCCAGGCCAGTAAAATTTTAAGAGTAAAAATTGGCTAGGCCAATTACAGGCTCGCACCTGCAATCCCAGCACTCTGGGAGGCCATGGTGGGTAGATCACCTGAGGTCAGGAGTTCTAGATCAGCCTGGCCAACACGGTGAAACTCCGCCTCTACTAAAAATACAAAATACGCATGATGGCGCATGTCTATAGTCCCAGCTATTCAGGAGGCTGAGAAAGAATAATTGCTTGAACCCAGAAGGCTAAGGTTGCAGTGAGCTGAGATCGCGCCATTGTACTCCAGCCTGGGCAATGAGAGAGAAACTCCATCTCATGAAAAAATAAATAAAAATAAAAAGGGTAAAAATAATTTCCTCAGTTCAAGTGCTTCATAGCCACAAGTGTCCAGTAGCTACCTGACTGGACAGCATAGAGATACAAAATTGTAATAATCACAGAAAGTTCTACCGGACAGTACTATTCTACAAAGTAAATCCAACGCAGAAGTGAAGAGAGTGAATAGAACTACAGACTAAGGGCTCATGTCATTGCTTGAACTTGGGAGTTTGAGACCAGCTTGGGCAACATAGCGAGTCCCCATCTCCATTAAAAAAAAAACAAACAAACTACAGATTAAAGCAGAGGTTCTAGAGGGGCAAATGGTAAGGTTTCCACTCAACTGAGGCCTTACCCAGCAAAAATCTACTGAATGTACCAAGAAGATCAGAGGCTTGAACTAATCATGTAATCACGCCAGCGCCTGCAGGAACACTAAGAAAAAAAAGCTGGCTAGGCACTATGGCTCATGCCTGTAATCCCAGCACTTTGGGAGGCTGAGGTGGGCAGATCACTTGAGGCGAGGAGTTTGAGACCAGCCTGGCCAACATAGCAAAACCCCATCTCTACTAAAAATACAAAAATTAGCCAGAAATGGTGGTGCACGCCTGTAGTCCTAGCTACTCAGAAGGCCGAGGCAGGAGAATTGCTTGAACCTGGGAGGTGGAGGTTGCAGTAGCCAAAACTGCGCCACTGCACTCCAGCCTGGGCAACAGAGTGAGACTCTGTCTCAAAAAAGAAAGAGAGAAAGAAATGCCAAGAAAGAACATCAAGCCAGGCTCTGACCAAGAGAATGCTCCTCAGTGTTAGATCTCTTGCCTGGACTCTTAAGAGAAGGCACTGGAATACTCCAAAACTTACCATGATCGCTGTAGCGTCTTTGCTTCTGACTTGAAGAAACACTTCTCTGCACTTTGTGGTGAGGAGACTGGCCAGTACTGTTGTTGAGATCACTGCTCGGCCTAACCTTAGCAAGTGAAAGATTGCTGCTAGAACTGGAATCACTAGCATCCAGCTAAGAGAAAATGAGAAAAACAGAGCAAACCACAATACGAACCCAAATGGCTTATTAGGAAATTAAACTTCTCATTAACATAGACCTCTTATAAACCGTTCAGAGAGGAGGAATCACAATGTACAAAAATTTTAATCCTAAACTTAAGCAAAAGTAGTTCTCTGACTGCTGGAAAGACACTAAAGGTAATGTATTTATCATTTTCTTTCCAGGCTTTCTCAAATAACTTTAAATGCTCTATTTACTTCATCTGGTGCTTTATGCCATTTCTAAACCATTAATAACTATAGGTTAATTTATGAAACAACATCCATCTTTTTTTTCTCTACCCCTCTCCGCCAAGGTAGTCTTGCTCTATTGCCCAGGCTAGAGTGCAGTGGTGTGATCTTGGCTCACTGCAACCTCCGCCTCCCAGGTTCAAGCAATTCTCCTGCCTCAGCCTCTCGAGTAGCTGGGACTACAGGCACGCGCCACCACACCTGGCTAATTTTTGTATATTTAGTAGAGATGGGGCTTCACCATGTTGGCCAGGTTGGTCTTAAACTCCTGATCTCATGATCTACCTGCCTCAGCCTCCCAAAGTGCTGGGATTACAGGTGTGAGCCACCATGCCCAGCATTGTTTTTTTTTTTTTTTTTGGAGACAGAGTCTCACTCTGTCACCCAAGCTGGAGTGTAGTGTCATGATCTTGGCTTACTGCAACCTCCGCCTGGCAGGGTCAAGCGATTCTCTTGCCTCAGCCTCCCAAGTAGCTGAGATTACAGGCACAAGCCAACATGCCTGGCTAATTTTTTGTTTGTTTGTTTTAGAAGAGATGGAGTTTTCGCTATGTTAGCCAGGCTGGTCTTGAACTCCTGGCCTCAACTGATCCGTCTGCCTTGGCCTCCCAAAGTGCTGGGATTACATATGTGAGCCACCATGTCTGGCTAATATCCATCATTAAGGGTTAACTTAAAATAGCTTGTAATAGTCAAAGGATTTAGATTTTCTGTTTGCAGGTAAATCTAAAAAATGAGATATCAAATGTTACAAATATTCAAAAGATAAAAACTAAGAAAACAGTTTATGTGAACTAATAATTAAGGGTATTTCAGCTCTTTCTCTCTGATTACTCTTACCTCTGAAGATTTTCTCCCCAATAACAAATATGTAGCTGTGATTTCATCGTATTTCATTTTACTAAGAGATTCTTGAATTTCTTCTTGTGAATATCCCATTCCCACCATAATATCTAAAAGGACATAAAACAGTTTATGTGTTTTATTTGGGTAAGAAATCATCCTTTTATAGAATAAAACAATTTTCTTCACTTGACCTAAAAGATTATACATTACATGCATTTTCTAATATAAATGGGCACTTGTTTCAGAGTTACTGGGTGCTATCATAGGAAACTACAGGTAGCTATGCTCCTAAATATGACAGAACAGATAAACTGTTCATATAACCTGTGCTTAACTTTCCATTATTCACATTTTAGGTACAGACATGAGTCCGAACAGAAATATGTTACTTAGACAAATACACGTGAACATGCAGGCATGGAGTGATTACCTATTCTTTTTTGGTCTGAGATGTCTAACTCTGGTTCAACAAACGGTTTGAGTTCATCTTCTTCATGCCCTGCATTGATCCACCTGTCCTTCATGATTTGCTAAAAAAGGTAAACTGTTCATTAGCAGAGTAAAATAAAATATTCTGATAACTGTAATATTTAGAAAAATTTATTTTCAACATTTCATTGACTACGGTTCAAAGCATAAACTCAAATTTTTTTTTAATGTTTCAATTCCTGCTTACAAAGCAGCAGGATGTATCCAGTATGGCATACAATCAAGCAAAGTTCTAAGGCCACTCTAAAGACTCTCCAAAGTTGTTGCTTGTTTCCACCTACATGATTACCTCTAGAGTGCCGCGTTTAATTGGATTTAGCACCAGGAAACGTTTGAGAAGGTTTTCACAGTCTGTAGACATGTAGAAGGGAATTCTGTATTTCCCTCTTAATACTCTCTCTCTCAGTTCCTTTGAGAAGGTAGAAAGGAAAGAAAACTAGTGAGTCAACCTTTAGGTTTAGTTAACAAAACACAACAAGAAAAACCCTGAAGCCCCCACACTGATATAATGTTAAAGATATGAAGCCATGTAATATTAGGAAACTTCTTTTAGTTTTGTGAAGCACATGGATGCAACTGCTTCTTATACCTTTAGGTTTTGCCCATCAAAGGGAAGTGAGCCACTGACTAGTGTGTATAAAATGACCCCCAGACTCCACACATCCACTTCTGGCCCGTCGTATTTCTTGCCCTGGAAGAGCTCCGGTGCTGCGTATGGAGGACTGCCACAAAATGTGTCGAGTTTACTGCCAACAGTAAATTCATTGCTAAAACCGAAATCTGCTATTTTAATGTTCATATCGGCATCTAACAATAGATTTTCAGCCTAGAAAGCAAACATCAAGACAAAAATGAAATTTAACCAAAATAGAATTAGAAATATGACAGGATTAGGCATTTTCAGAAAAGCTCTTTGTAATGATATAAAGTTACCTCCTAATTAATGTGAAAACATTCTTTCTAGAGAAAAAAAACAGGAGACAAAAACTCCTTATTTTGTAACATTAATAATAACAGGCATGAAGTATAGATTAATTCTAGCACCAATGTAAACATCAGTGTCCCAAGATCAAGAAAAGCCTTGACAAGTTTTTCAATTAATAATAATAATATGGGGGCCAGGCACAGTGGCTCACGCCTGTAATCCCAACATTTTGGGAAGAAGAGGTGGGTAGATCACCTGAGGCCAGGAGTTTGAGACCAGCCTGGCCAAGATGGTGAAACGCCGTCTCTAATAAAAATACAAAAATTAGCTGGGCATGGTGGTGCACACCTGTAATCCCAGCTACTCGGGAGGCTGAGGCAGGAGAATCGCTTGAACCCAGGAGGCAGAGGTTGCAGTGAGCTGAAATTGTACCACTGCACTCCAGCCTGGGCGACAGAGTGATATTCCATCTCAAAAACACACAACAAAATAGTATGTGGCAGGGGTAGGGGCAGGGCCAGGTACAGTGGCTCACTTGAGCCCAGGAGTTCGAGACCAGTTAGGGCAACAGAGAGAGACCTGTTCTCTACAAAAAATAATTTTTAAAAATTAGTTGGGTAACGTCTGCAATCCCAGCTATTTAGAAGGCTGAGGTAGGAGGATCTCTTAAGCCTGGGAGTTTGAGGCTGCAGTGAGCTATGATTGTGCCACTGCACTCCAGCTTGGGTGACAGAGTAAAACCCTGTCTCAAAAAATAAATAATTTTTTTAAAAAGCAGCATTTCATAATAAACTGCTAAGTAGCTATGAAATGGCTGTTAAATGAAAAGGGGAGAATCCCAAACCTCATTCAAGAGACAAATCACGGCTGGGTGTGGTGGTTCACGCCTGTGATCCCAGCACTTTGGGAGGCCAAGGCGGGTGCATCACCTGATGTCAGGAGTTTGATACCAGTCTGGCCAACATGGCGAAACCCCATCTCTAATAAAAATACAAAAAATTAGCTGGATGTGGTGGCGGGCGCCTGTAATCTCAAATACTTGAGAGGCCGAGACAGGAGAATCGCTTGAACCTGGGAGATGGAGGTCGCAGTGAGCTGAGATGGCACCACTGCACTCTAGCCTGAGCAACACAGAAAGACTCTGTCTCAAAAAAAAAAAAAAAAAAAAATCACAGTCACTTTATTTTAACAAACATTTCCTATGTGGCTACTCCACAGCAGATGCTATATTAGTGTCTGGATGGACAATGATGAACAAGACCGATAAAACCCTGCCCTCAACAGCTCACAGTTTAGAAGGGAAGAGCAGAAAGATAAGCAGCTGTCCTGAGACACAAGTGCCATAACTGAAGAGGCACTGGGAGATGTAGTTGGCACTGAAAGGAGTGGACCGCTTCCCAGATGAAGAGAAATCAAGCACCAGAAGGTGCATCTGATTACAATGGGATGTGTTGATGAGGGGTATTTCAGGCAGAATAAAGAGGCTGAGAACCCATTCGAGACACAGCATGTTTCACCAAGAAACTGAAAGACAGTGTGTGGGAGAGAGAAGTGTAGAGAGGGCTGGGGAGATGGTCAGGGCTTAATAACAAAGGACTGTACTTGAGAAGTTTGGGTTTTCATCCTAAGAGCAATGGGAAGCCACTGAAGAGTTGTTCAAGCAGAGAAATGACCATCTTATTTGTGTTTCCTTAAAAGACCATTCTGGGTGCAGTGTAGAAAACATACATGGGAGGAAGAGGCAAAACTAGAAGCAGAGAAGAACAGGTAAGAAGGCAGTGTCAAAATCACCTGAGATAATAGTGGTCTGACCTTGGATAGTGTAACAGACAGAAAAGAATGAGCTTAAGAGATATCTGGGACACAACAGCAAAAGGGCCTGGTGACTGAGTAGATAAGGCACCTGAGGGACATCAGTCACTTGAATGAGAAGTGAACATTCATGTTTAGGAAGGAAAACTTTAGGCTTTGAACCTGCTGCATCCAAGGAATGCTTATGTGAAGATACCCTTTGCTCAGCTGGGTCCTGGATCCAAGAAGAGTGCTGTGGCTGCAGGAATGAATTCAGAGCCATCAGCATACAGTTGGCCACTGCAGCTCAGAGAGTGAATATGAAAAAGCAAGTCAATGACAACCACGTGAGGGGAGAGTGAGGAAATGTTTAGAAGAATATGGCTATGAAGGAGAAGAGAGAAAAAGGGTGTATTTGGAAGGGGAACACGGGTGGTTTTTTAGTTTAAAAAAAAAAAAAAAGGCATATAGACTTGAGCATGGGTAAATGCTGCTGGTGAAAAGCCAGTAGAGAAAAAGAGTGAATAAACAAATGGAGAGAAAAGAGGCATCAGACAGAGCACAGTCCCCAGAGGGAATCAGGACCCAGAACTCAGAGCAGAGGCGTCTCACTTTCCTGCAACAGGACAGAAGTGACGGATGAGGGTAGGTGCAGTGATGTCTAAGGGCCTGGTAGAAACTGAGGGAGTTTCTGCCTAGTGTTTCTATTTTCTCTGTGAGATATGAAACCTTATCCTATGCCAGAGTGAGCGCAGAGGTTGAGGACCTTGAAAGAGGTCTCAAACAGGCACTGTTGTTAATGGGAGAGAACTAATGAAAGTAGCAGAAAAGAATGCCAGGTGGCACTGGGGATGCTGTGGGGACGACCATACATTTCTGGAGGCCCCCATTTGTTTGGCTGTGTGATGACTGTCCTCCAGAAATCAACCACCAGTCACCTTAAATGAAATGTAAAATACTTTCAACAAACTTTAGTTTTTAAAAAATTTTAAATGCTCTTTCCTATAACTTAAGAGGATTCAATGATTATGAAATTTTTTAAAATTTTTAGTAAGTCTAATCTACACATTTGTGTAATGACCACTGAGAGAACTGCACACAGACAGAGCACACGCTGACCAAGGCAATTCTACTTACCTTGAGGTCTCGATGTACGATCCGTTTCTGATGGCAGTATTGAACTGCAGACACGATCTGAACAGGAGAGATGCAGAGTCAGTCATCACTGGTGCAGATTCATAATTAAGATGAAAATAACTTTGTTAATGTTCACACACACAGAATGTACTTGAATGTCTGTGTGGATTTCTAAAAACAATTTTCCTATGCCTTGAACTTTCCAGTCTGGAGAAATTTAGGGATGGGGCAAAATGAAACAAGTGAGGATGCTCTTCTGTTTTCTACCGTTTTAACTGAAGTCTCTTTTTGGACCCTATCCATTGACATCCCACTTAGAGTGTAGTGCCAGGACCCAACAAATCGCCTGATCTGGTGGACCTTGGCTGCCCCTAGGCCCAGATGGCTCTGGTGTAACCTTTTTTTTTCTTCCTTGAGACAGAGTCTTGCTCTGTTGCCCAGGCTGGAGTGCAATGGCACAATCTTGGCTCACTGCAACCTCCCCCTTCCTGGGTTCAAGCAGTTCTCCTGTCTCAGCCTCCCGAGCAGCTGGGATTACAAGCGTGTGCCACCATGCCCAGCTAATTTTGTATTTTTAGAAGAGACGGGGTTTTACCACATTGGCCAGGCTGGTCTCGAACTCCTAACTAACTGCAGGTGACCCACCCGCATTGGCCTCCCAAAGTGCTAGGATTACAGGCATGAGCCACTGCACCCAGCCTGGTGCAGTCTTCCTTCTAACTGATGTGGATCCATGGGGAGCAAAACCTAGTTAACTTCTCTGAGAGTCAGTTTCCTCTTTCTTTATTAAAATGGAGGAATGAATGTTGTAATGTATGTGAACTATGAAAACTACTATGTGCACTATTAAGAATTCCTCCCACTTTCAGCAAATAGTATGCTTTTATTTAGTCAACTTGCAATCATGACTAAGATTAAACAACTGTTTTACTGAAATTTCAACTTACTGGTCACTTAAAAAAAGTGTTCTAATATTAAAGCTTTATATGTTCATTGTAGAAATTTTAGGAAATACAGAAAAGTCCATGGAAATATATTCCTGTATTACCACTAACTAGAGGTAACATCTCTTGTTATTTTGTTGTACTTGCATCTAGTCTTTTCTTTGGTATTCTGCATGTATATTTAGATGCATATGATTACATATACACAAAACTGAGGCTATAATAAAAATACTGTTGGTTCCTCCAAATCATCATCAACTCTCAACTATAAGGCCCACGGACCCACCCAAGGAGATAAAATCTCAGAGAGGGCTGTACAATATTTTGGTTCAAAATAAGCAGCAAGGAAAAGGTGAACTGGGGTTAGAATGAGATGATAACAAAAATCAGCACTTTGCTAAGCAGCTTCATTATTTAAAATTAACATTCAGAATATCAGACCCACTCACGATTAACCAAAGGTACAAAAATTCCAATGCCAAAATATGGGTTTTAGAGCATCTGTTACTTTGGATTTATCACGATTGTTCTATTCTGCCAGCATGAAAACTGGAAAAGTAAAATAGCTTTGTTTTCCCAAAACAAAGTAATAGCTTTGTCACCTAGGACACAGGTAAATTTTATTTAATCTTTTCCCTTTTCTCATTCAGAATCTGTATTAGTTTTTCCTCATATTGAGATTTCTCTTATAGGTTATTTTCAAATTCTGCTTTTGAATCATATTTGATGATTTCCTGTCCTTTCTCAAAGAGATCAAATAACTTCTCTCTTTCTCTGGCTCCAAAACAGCTCAAAGCTAACCTGATGCCACAATAAGCTGAAAAGACTCAACTTGAACTTATAGCTTTTTTTGCATTCTGTTAGCAGCTAGAAATGGTGATTTCTAACAGATATTATCTAGGTTAAACTCTGAATGTTAGCCTAATTCACTTTCAATCATACATGAAAGAGTGTCAAAGAATCAACATCACCAGCCAACCAAGAAAGAGGTAAGTAAAAAAGATGGAGCTGGAAATCTATTATTTTTCTCTGAAGAGAACAAGAGCCCAACCCAAAATTTAAAATGTCATAAGCATTAACTAGGATGGGCATGGTGAAGGAAGTAGGAAGAGGAAAACCCATCTGGCGATGAATATGGAAAAGGAGCACACAGTATACTTTCTGTGTGGCATACCTTCCTTTCTGTCATAAATAGAAAAACTTTTTTTACTTAGTCAAAGTAATGATGACTTATAAGCTCCTAGAAAGCACAGAAATTGAGGCTGGGTGCAGTGGCTCACATCTGTTATTCCAGCACTTTGGGAGGCTGAGGAGGGCGGATCACTTGAGGTCAGGAGTTTGATACCAGCCTGGCCAACCAGGTGAAACCCCATCTCTAATAAAATTTTAAAAAGAAAAAAAAAAAAAGCCAGGCATGGTGGTGCACATCTATAATCCCAGCAACTAGGGAAGCTGAGGCAGAACTGCTTGAACATGGGAGGCAGAGGTTGCAGTGACCTGAGATCACATCACTGCACTCCAGCCTCAGCAACGGAGCGAGATTCCATCTCAACAACAACGAAAGAAAAAAGATAAAAAAAAGAAAGCACAGCAACGAAAACAGAAAAGTGGAAACACCAATATCATGCATATCCTTCCAAGTCTAATGGAGTTTTCGTAGGCAAATACCATGGGAGAAGAAATCAATTCTAAAGCACTCTAAGTCAATTTGCTAATTGTAAAAACATAAACGTAACAAACCATCCTTCCTAGTCCAATTAATAGGATCCTCAAATAAAGGCTTCAGAATTTCTGAAGGGAATTTACAACAAAAATTGGAGTAATTTCGTCAAATTTAGGTTAGTAAGCTCTTGCTGGGTGACACCAGCCTCCTTCTCATAGTCAATAAGCCTTCTTCACATACATGTTTGCAAGTCAGATTCATCTGAGTAGAAAGGACTGTTAAGTTGTATGAAGCAAAATAATTTTAGCTTTTAGGTGGCCAATTTGTAAAAATTAAGAGTACGGTTATGGAAAGAGCCAAACAGACTTTTCTAATAAAAATCTGAGTTTCCTTTTATAGGACACACAATCAAATGATATTAGAATTGGAAAGAACTATGGACTTCATCAAGTATAATTTCTTCTTTTTACAGCTTTAAAAACAGGATCAGAGAAGCTAAATGATAGTCAAAGTTGATTTTGACTTTGATTTTAGATTTGAATTCAAAGTACCATTAGTATGTAAGCAACAGCTATAAGAAACTTAGTAAGTCCTATAACTTACAAATGTAAACCTCAGATTAAGCAGATCAAAGTAGACACTATAAAGACGTGCCAATCTTGTATGTGAATTAAACAAAATATAAAGGTTCTGAGAGAAATGAGGCTATAATTCCATTTCATTGTAGACCTTGTGAGAATAGAATTAATTTAAAAGCAGTGAAGCACTGCTCCTTTCCTTCATCTAAATCAGGGGTTGGCAAATTATGGCCTCTGGTTACATCCAACCCATCTCTATTTCTATCAATAAAGTTTTGTTGGAACGCAGTCACGTTCATTCATTTGGTATGGTCTACAGCTTCCTCTTCTTCTTCTTCTTTTTTTTTTTGAGATGGAGTCTTATTCTGCTGCCCAGGCTGGAGTGCAATGGCATGATCTTGGCTCACTATAACTTCTGCTTCCCAGGTGCAAGCAATTTTCCCACCTCAGCCTCCCCAGTAGCTGGGATTACAGGTACCCGCCATCACGCCCTGCTAATTTTTGTATTTTTGTGGAGACAGGGTTCCACCATGTTGGCCAGGCTGGTTTCAAACTCCTGACTTCAAGTGATCTGCTCACCTCAGCCTTCCAAAGTGTTGGGATTACAGGCGTGAGCCACTGTGCCCAGGCTACAGTTGCTTCTAAGCTACAACAGAAGAGTTAAATAGTTGTGACAGAGAGAGTGTGGCCCACAAAGCCTAAAATGTTCACTATCTGGCCCTTTACAGAAGTTTGCTGATTCTCAGTCTAAATAATAGCACAATAATGATTACAAATCTGAGTTTTGGAGTCAGAGGGTTTGGGACTCTTGAGTCTGTGGCAGGTCTCCTACTTGAAAGGCAATTCTGAGACCTGCCTGGGCAATATACCAAGATTCCGTTCTGCACAATAAGGGGTAAGGGGGAAGAAAGGCAATTCTGGACAAGTTACTTAATCTTCCCATGTCTCAGCTGTCTTATTTTAGCAAATGGGTGTAACAGTCCTTAATTCACAAGGCGACTGTAAGATTTACATGAATGTAGGTAAAGTACTTGTCCCAGTGTGTGGCATGGTCAGTCAATAACAGTAATTATTACTGATAAAGACAGAAGAGTTAAGTAACCCATATGCTTAAAACCTGCTTATTAAAACCCATGTCTCTTTAAAAAGCAGAGTATAAACAAAGCAAGAAGTTGCCAATTAGCAGTTTGAGTTACATTTGATCTTGGTTTGTATCAGACAAAGCTAATAATGAATTTTGGGGTTCTGATACTCACTAAAAACTCTGAAATGGTTTTAATTAATGTAATCATAGGTGTTTTTGAAAGGCTCTAGATTTTTAAGGCTCAATTGTTGAAAGGGAAGGTAAACTGTAAGACTAATGCTCCCATTACAAAGCTAGGAATAGAACCTTGGCTGCCTCCAGCACAGTGCCTTAGGTATGAAAGGTACTTCATAAATTTTGTTGAATTGAATGGCCAACCCCTGCCATCCAACAGCCTTAAAAGCATTTATGGAGGCAAACACTTGTTTGCTTTAGGGTTTAAATGAGATAAATTATCAAATTAACAAAGTAAAGACACATTAACTCATACCTGTCTAAATTTAGATCTTGCTTCTTTTTCCTTCATTCTGCCATGTGCAACCAAATAGTCAAATACTTCACCTATAAGTGAGAGAAATAAAAGTAAGCAGAAGCCCTACTTCTGAGCATTAATTTTCCCATAAATTGATAATGTTTCACTTTTAGCAATGCACTAATTTTTAAATATAAAGTTAGCCAGAAATATGTGGAATCTGAACTAAGCTGGCTTTATGTTTAACTGCAGGTATTTAAATTCACCAAAAATCTTTAAGCTGGAAAAAAGCCTTAAAATTAAATTCCCTATGCCTAAATTATATAACTCTTATTTTAAAGGGTGTTTTCAATATGCTTTAATAAAAACTAAGCAATGAAAATAGAAAATTAAAATGGTTGAAATTATTAGTGTTAGAAGAGGACACCCTCACTGCAGGATTATGACAACAAAGCATTTCCTGAATATATTTATTCACTCAACAAACATTTACTGAATGTCCACTGACTCCAAGGCACTGTTCTAGATAGGCTCTGGGGAAATGTAGCAGTGAATACAACAAGATCCTTTTCCTCACAGAGTTTACATTCTAGTTGGGGGAGAGGGACAATAAATGAATACATATACACTGTATCAGAGGACAGCAAGTGCTGTGGAGAAAAAGCATGAAAAAGAGACAAGCCTGTGCGTGCACACAGTTGTGTTTTGCTGAGTACTTGAGGGTGTGGACAATGTAGTTACCTGGGGTCAGATCCTACAGTAATAAGAGAAACAGCAAGAAGGCCACAGGGCTGGAGAAGTGTGAATGAGGGGAAGAGAGGTAGTTCATGAGGGCAGGAAGAGTCCTGTAGGCTGTCGTGAGGACTCTCGCTCTACTATCAGTGAGATGAGAGGCAGAGGAGATGAACTAACTGACCTCTTAAAAGGATCACTGGCTGCTAGTGGGGGAGAGGCTTCCAATGAAGGGAAGGGACAGGAAGACCAACCGGGAGATCAGTGCAATAATCAAACCAATAATGAAAATGATGGGGACCAGAGTGGGAAGCGCAGTGGTGGTGGTAAGTGGGAGCTCAGGATACAATGGAGGTGAAGCCAACAGCAACTAGGTGATGCACAGCTTGGTGGCTGTTTACACAACTAACTCCTTGGGGAAGAAAGGTGACACTTCAAGGAACATATTATCAGCACTGTCAATTGTTTATCAATATAGAATAAAGAATCGCCACCTCTGAAATAAACAAAAAAGAATACTAATTTAGAAAATTAGATATAAAGTGTTTTCAGGAAAGAAACATTTTTACTTCATACAAATAAGGAAAACCTCCATCAGCTTAGTGAAAATATTCAACCAAAATATTGTGAAACTTGAAAGTCATTATGAATTACACATTTATCTCTGACTTTGAAACTCTTAACCCTAACTCTGAAAGAATACATTTTAAATAACAAGTAGACATAAATATTTTCATGTTATCACTTGATTGTATAATGATTACTGTTTTTGAAAGAGAGAGTTAAGCTCTGTCACCCAGGCTGGAGTCCAGTGGCCCGATCTTGGCTCACTACAACCTCTGCCTCCCAGGTTCAAGCAATTCTCATGCCTCAGCCTCCCAAGTAGCTGGGATTACAGGCACACACCACCACACCTGGCTAATTTTTGTTATTTTTAGTAGAGACAGGGGTTTCGCCACGTTGGCCAGGCTAGTCTTGAACTCCAGGCCTCAAGTGATCCGCCCGCCTTGGCCTCTCAAAGTGCTAGGATTACAGGTGTGAGCCACTGGGCCTGTCCTGCATAATGATCTTTTAAAAGGCAGTACATACTGTCAAGTTTACATGACACAAATTCACTTAACTATGATTAATTATGTATGAAATTAAATGCCAGCTCAGTAAAGTACACAAATTCACTTAACTATGATGAATTATGTATGAAATTAAATGCCAGCTCAGTAAAGTATCAGCATTTTCTACACGAATGACCTTTCTATTTGCAGAAAAGCACACAATGTCAAAACAAGTGGTTGATACGCAAAAACAACTAAACATGAGTATAATATAGAAGTTTTTACTTAAAATAATTAAAAGATTAATCCCACCAGCTGTTGTAGATTGACACAGATAAAATCCAAGTCTGTCAATATAATTTTTTTTTTTCTAAATTTGAATTCAATATAAACCTCTTAAGAGACTTCTGGAACCATATGTTACACACATAATTACTAAATCATAATTCAAGAGTTCAACTCTTCAACTAGGAATTCAATCCAGATCTTTTTTTCCTTATTAAAAATGTATTAACATTCAGATTAAGCAGCTGAACTTAAAAACACTAAGGCTATTTGTCAGAGAAAAAAGAAGCAAGAAGCAAAGGTGGCTCTCCTGCCCAGGCAAGGAACAGGTGGCTGGATGGAAGGACACTGACAGGCCAGTTCAGAAAGCCCTTAGTTCTAATTCAGGTCCTGAAACTAACTCGCTATGGACCCCTTGGCATAAAACAAACTTTCTGAGCTTTAGTTTCATCTGTAAAAATTAGACAGCTGCCCTAAGTAATTTCTAAGATTCTTCTCAATTCTAAAATTCTATGATTCTACCAAATCAAAAGGCAGCAAGCTGGGTGGTCGGGAGATAAAATGGTGGAATGAGTGGCCAATTTACTGAAACTTTTCACAATCAACAATAAAACATATGTCCTGGAAATTGTTTTAACAAACTCAACAAAACACTGTTAAAGAGGCCAGGTGCTGTGGCTCACACCTATAATCCCAGCACTTGGGGAGGCCGAGGCAGGTGGATCACTTGAAATCAGAAGTTCGAGAACAGCCTGGCCAATGTGGTGAAACCTCGTGTCTACCAAAATTACAAAAATTAGCCAGGTGTGATGTGCACCTATAGTCCCAGCTACTTAGGAAGCTAAAGCAGGAGAATTGCTTGACCCCAGGAAGCAGAGGTTGCAGTGAGCTGAGATGGCGCCATTGCACTCCAGTCTGGGCAACGGAGCAAGATCCTAGCTCAAAAAACAAATCAAAACAAAAAAAACAGCCCAAGGTAATATGGAACCACCACCTTGGACTAAATGCTGTTACAATGCTGTTAAGTGCACTGAGCCCTCAGAGGAGGTTACTATGCTTACTGTGACACTCAGCTCAGTCCACATTACTTGTCAGGTCACATGGCCAATGAGAGCCTCTGGCTGGATTCACTCTATGTCTGTCTTTTCCAGAGCCTATCCTCTTTCTACTAAACCTGGATGCTTCTCAGATGTTTTTGTCTTGCCCCTATATGGGTAATCTCTGTGACTTGGGTACCTAAAATAGATGGGAACAGAAAGCCATGAACGACCAACTAGAAAAGCTATCTGCTGTTGGAGTGCTGGGGGTCCAGGCCCAGAGTGTCCACAGTGAGACTTTCCGGCCTCCATTTCCTCAGGGGTAAAAATCCCATCACTCACTGCCTGGCCACAGCATGGAGTCATTGTGAAAGTCAAAGGAGATCTGCTAAGAGAAAGCACCTTGTACGCTGTAGGGGCTGTACAATGAGAAGGCTATGAACATTACTCTGGGTTGTTTGCCCATAAGATGAGTAGAAAGTATTAGAACTCGATAAAGCATTTTGGTTCTGATATTGATTGATTGACTGACAGATTTTGCTCTTTGTTGCCCAGGCTGGAGTGCAATGGCGTGATCTCAGCTCACTGTAATCTCCACCTCCTGGGTTCAAGTGATTCTCCTTTCTCAGCCTGCCAAGTTGCTGGGACTACAGGCGCAAGCCACAACGCCTGGCTAATTTTTTGTGTGTTTTTAGTAGAGATGGGCTTTCACCATATTGGTCAGGCTGGTCTCAAGCTCCTGTTTGGTCCTGAGATTAACCTTCCCCTACTACTCCTGAAGTTTTGAAAATCCCAACTAAGTTCCCAAACTACACACACACACAAAGTATAAAGTATGCAACTAATAATGAATTAGGAGTATAAGAAAGTGGTGTCAGAGGTATGCTTACTACAACTCATTGTTTCCCACAACAGGTTTACAATCTTTTTATTCAATGGTTAACTCACTAAAATGAGACTATAATCCAGTTTTCTATCTTCAGGTTTTGTAACTTGGATCAAAGTGCTAATGATAAAACTGCTATAGAGTTTAACAGAATGTGTGCCCAGTAGTTTATAATTCACAAATGCAGTCTAATTCTTATCTACTGAGTATCTGCTGTGTGCCAGGCACTGTGCTAAAGGCAGGTGACACAAAAAGGTGAGCAAGAAAGCTTCTTCTGCTCTTCACAGACAATGACACGTGTGGTCCCACACCACAAACCCAGCCCAATCTCAATCATAAAATAAGAATCATTATCAAAGATAGCAGCTATAAACATGCATTTCAGAAAACGTCTACATTTTTACAACACTGTAGGCAAACAATTAGTAGTCCTTAATCTTTATTTTAAGGAAAACCTAGTGATATGTACTGTAACCATCATTTCTGGCCTTGGGGAAGACAGACACCAATGACATTAAAATCTGATCCAGAAAAACATCTAAACCAGAGCACACATTTATTTTAAACAGACTAATGCATTCATATATTTAAATAGCCACATACTCGAGATAAACAAAATGTGGACGGTGTGTCGCACACACACAATGGAGTATTCCTAAAAAGGAATGAAATTCTGACACACGCTACAGCATGGATGAACCTGTAAGAAATTATGCTGCATGAAACCAGCCAGACACAAAAAGACAAATCCTGAATAATTCCACTTGTATGAGGTTCCAAGAGTAGTCAAATTCATAGAGACAGAAAGGAGAATGGTTGCCAAACACTGGGAGAAGGAGAAATGGGGAGTTAGTGTTTAGTGAGTATAGAGTTTTGCACTGGAAAATGAAAACATTCTGGACATGGGTGGTGGTGAGGGCAATGTGAATGTGCTAATGCCACTTAACTGTACACTTGAAAATGATAATAATGATAATTTTATGGTATGTTTTACCACAAAAAATATCCAGGTATTTAGATATTATCAATTAACAATGCTAATAGTGAAACACTTCACGGCAACCCCTAGAACTGCTAAGAGTCAGCTTTTCTGATTCTCATCCTAGTGTATTATGGCTCTGGATGTTAAATGAAACCTTCATGATGATCCACATAGGCAGTGTAGTTGTGTATCTTTTTAAAATGAGAAAGAAAGAAAACCATTATATATCTATATATCTATATATCTATATACAAATGTTCTTACCTCCACTTGCATATTCCATGATTAGGTAGAGTGTTTTTTCAGTCTCAATGACTTCGAATAACTTCACTGGGGGAGAGGAGAGGATATAGAAGAAAAAGAGACAAATGTCTGTATGCACAAACCATACATATATAAACCGTAACTATGAAAAGCAACCTTTTCCCTGTTAAAGGTTTTAATAGCTGGCCCTCTAAAAAATGCCTTTAGAGAATTTTATCAAATATGACAACAACAGAAAAGAGTCTATAAAAGCATGGAATTCCATAAAAACAAAGATGATTTCTGAGTGCTCAGCAGTCCAGCAAGGTGTATCTGAGCTCACTTCCTCTGTTGTCCTCACTGTCCTTCAGCATGTTTGTGCTGGCCAGCTGCCCTCCCAGCACCTCAGGAAAAGTGGTCAGCCTGCAGCAGCTGCTCAGTTCTAAGTGCAAATCTAGTCGCTTACTATTATAGCTTTAAGGATACAATTCTATTTGAGAACTTCATTGCTTGGGAAATTTAAGACAACTCTCAAAGAACAAGGTTCCTTTGTTACTTTTCTGATGCCAAAGATGGAAAGAAGTAGAGGGATTATACTGCAATTAATTGCAGGGGAAAAAACCCTTTTTTATAAGAATGATTTTCAGTAGGTAGGGGTGATTTTTCCTAGAGCAGTCTTTGTTACAGATGGAAACATTTCTATTACTACTAACTTATAAAACTCTATCAATTAGAAATATATGCATTTTTAGCTGGGTGCAATAGCTCATGCCTGTAATCCCAGCATGGGATTACATGGAGGCAGCGGGGGGATTGCTTCTGCTGAGGAGTTGGACACCAGCCTGGGTAACCCAGCAAAATCTCCTCTTTACAAAAAAATGCCAAAAAATTAGTTGGGTGTGGTGGCATGTGCTTCTAGTCCCAGGTACTTGGGAGGCTGAGGTGGGAGAATGGCCTGAGTCAGGGAGGTGGAAGCTGCAGTGAGCTAAGGTCATGCCACTGCACTCCAGCCTGGATAACAGAGTTAGGGTTAGGGTTAGGTCTCAAAAAAAAAAAAGAGAGAGAAACAAAAATACATACACACACACACATTTTAAAAATGAAACTAGAGTAAATCTCCGAAGCTATCAAATCAACATTATATATATCTACTTTATTTTGTTAATATTTACTTTAAAATTAAGTTTACCTAAAAATGGGGGAGACTACGCTAGTGTTTTATATTTCAGGCAATTTCCTGAGGCTTTAATAGAGTATCAGGCCAAAGTGCCTAACATAGATGTCAGTAAATGTTTGATGAAATGATGAAAAAAACTATTATACCATTCCCTAGACTCTGATATGTTTAGACTGTGAAGAAAAGCCTCTCCAGAAAGTTAAGGCATATGTGTTGGTAAACTGCATAAAAATAAAACCCTTCTAATAGTCCAGTGAAAATTTGGGTCTTGTGGGAAAACTATTTTAATGCAGTAAGAATTTTTAAAAATTTCAATTTATTATCAAAGATACGTAGGTTGTAAGTACAAAACTCTAATCAGGGCACAATTTAAGTAATTAAAAGATAAAATAAATATGTTAATGTTAGCTAGCTCTAGGCAATACTGATAAAGATTTTTTGGGGGGCAGGGGGTGGGTGGGGTGGGTGTAAAAAGTTGGAATTTGAAATCCAGAATTGGCTAGCTAGCCCCAAAGGACTGAAATGAAAATCAAGGAAACAAGATTTTCTTCCCACTATTATAGTCCTTGTGATTTTTTCTTTTTTTTCTTAAATCCAACTTTGAAGTTGATCTGTGTTTTTTCTTCAACCATACTTATTGATACTAATTTTTCAGTTAATATCCCTGATATCAGGATGAAGCCTTGCTAGCATTTCTCTTAGTAGGATACGAAACAAGAACACCTTTAAAGTAATGCTGGCTTACATCTGATAAAATCGGGCAGAAGCCTTTTGTTAAAAAAGCTCTCTGTAAAACCTTCTTTCTTCCTGTGGTGGTTCTGTGTTACTCTTCTATTCTTGCGCCTGATGTGTTCTTAATAGGCTACCCTTGATAATAAACATCAACCCTTTCATTTCCTAAAACTGATGTTGACAGTAAACTGATTATGGGCTGTCTTAAGTGTGATTTCATTCTTGAAATGTTATTTTTAGGTTGTATGAGCTATCACTATACAAAAAAGCAGTTATGTAATTTTTAAAAAGCCCTATTATAATGTATATGGGATGAAAAGTTTTCACTGGGATGTATATAGAGCAGGGTCAGTATTAAGTCATTTTCTTATTCTCTTCTTGTTCCCACAATTACTGTAAGGGTAGGACCATGTCCCTTCCTCATCTTTAAACACACCTGTTAGCACCTGGCACAGAGTTGTGCACATAAAGGACACATAAAACAAATCTTTGATTTATAAAATAAATTCCTATCAAAATTTCATTAGATAGCAAGTATTCCATCTTTTAAATATGATTTCATATATAAGTATTTTCTTAGGACACAGTCACAGCCAAAAGTATTGGACCTTTGAAATATTCTTTTTTTTTTTTTTTTTTTTTGAGATGAAGTTTCGTTTTTGTTACCCAGGCTGGAGTGCAATGGCACAATCTCAGCTCACTGCAACCTCCGCTTCCCGAGGTCAAGCGATTTTCTTGCCTCAGCCTTCCTGAGAAGCTGGGATTACAGGCACATGCCACTACACCAGGCTAATTTTTGTATTTTTAGTAGAGATGGGTTTTTCTCATATTGGTCAGGCTGGTCTTGAACTCCTGACCTCAGGTGATCCACCCACCTCGGCCTCCCAAAGTGCTGGGATTACAGGCCTGAGCCACTGTGCCCAGCTGAAATATTCTTTAAAAAAAATTTTAAGTTTATTATTATTATTACTTTTTTTTTTTCTGTAGAGATGGTATCACTCTGTTGCTTAGGCTGGTCTCAAACTCCTGACCTTGAGCAATCCTCCTGCCTTGGCTTCCCAAAGTACTGGGATTACAGGCATGAGCCATTGTGCCCAGCCCCTTTGAAAATGTTAATTCTGACTTCCTATAATTCCCTTCTATCTACTCATGCAATACAATTATATTTTCTAATATATTTGAAAGTTAGAATCAGATTACAGATGTTTCCACTACAGTAAAGCTTTACATTCAACATTTAATACCTAAGCTTTTAACCTGTCTTCAGTAATTTCAAAAAGCTAATGCAAATGATCAACAACTTGTATATTTATTTTACTAAACGTGTACTCTACCATTTCTAGAATACGTGTTTAGCTTTATGACATAATTTCAAGAATGCATTTAGATCTAAAAGTATTTAAAAAAGCAGAAAGTACCTATATTGGGATGGTTTAAAATCTTCATTATTCTTACTTCTCTGAAGAGATAAAAAAAAAAAAAAAACAAACAAAACACATAATCCCCCCAACACAAATTATTAAACATTATATTCAACTGTTGTAATATAAATTTAAATTTTCTCATAGATAACAGATTCATTGCTAATTTTTATTATTCCACATCTAGACTAATATGAAAGTCCAGAATATCTCTGAAGTAGTTTTAATAAAACTATTACCAAATAGTATTATTCTCAAATGCTTCCATTTATTAAAAACAGGAGAGGTCTCAAAGGAGGATGGGCACCATACTCTGAATTTTACAATGCTATCTTGAAAACATAAGATCAGACTTAGGTAAGAATAATTTTTGTGATTAAACTTAGTCTGATTCAGTATCTACCCAGGCCTCCCAACTCTGTGAATCAAAACTTGTATGGTCCCAGTGAAACACATCATGAGCATACTAAACTGATAATTCCAAATAATTCTATGAGAAGATTATGAATAAAACCACCTTGGGAAATCCTCACTGGAGCGTACAGGTAACTTAGCATGGAGGTTGTGGTGACTATTACATTAGTGACCCTCACAAGTCATATCTTACAGGTTCACGCTTTTGTGGAGGGCCCCTTTCATACTGACATTAGACCTGGCCATGTAACTTGCTTTGGCCAGCAGGACATGAGCAAATCTGAAGAAAGCAGAGGCTGGATAAAATGCTTGGGCATCATGGCTTGCTCTTTTGGAGCACTGTGAAGGAGCTGGTCTGGCCCTCTGAGGATGAAGGGTAGTTACTTAAAGAAACAGACCCTCTTTCGTAACTGCATCCAGCCCCTGCCAACCCAGCAGCTGAATTCAGCCACACAAGTGAACCCAGGTGAGACCTTAAGAAAAATCGGCCGAGTGCAGTGGCTCATGCCTGTAATCCCAGCACTTTGGGAGACCAAGGTGAGCGGATTACTTGAGCTCAGGAGTTTGAGACAAGCCTGGGCAACATGGTGAAACCCTATCTCTACAAAAATTAGCTGGGCACAGTAGCATGCGTCTGTAGTTCTAGCTACTTGGGAGGCTGAGGCAAGAGAATTGTTTGAGCCTGGGAAGTGGAGGTTGCAGTGAGCTGATGGCGCCACTGCGCTCCAGCCTGGGTGACAGAGCAAGACCCTATCTCAGAAAAATCAAACAAAAAACCATCCAGCAGAGCTTCCTAGCCATTCCATAGAATAAGGAGAAATATTAAATTGCTGTTGTATAAGTACATGTTGTGAATTCAGAGCAGGGTCTTATCATCATGGCCTGGGTTCATACAACCCAGAAAAACAACAGGATTTTAGAGACCATCCTTTTCAATCCTCTTGCAAAGAAGAGGAAACCAGGAAAAGAAAGAAAAATATCTTCCTAGGTCCTGCTATCTTTCTGTGGGGAATATGTCTGGAATCCAGTCTCCTAACACCCAGGATACTACAACCTCCAGGAGGCAAGAGCTGGGAAAAACCCTGGAAGAGGAGGAACAGAGGCCTATATGGAAAGGAGGCTAGCGGAAAAAAAAAAATCACAGGACTCTCACCATACTTGTCCTTGTCCACTATGCCTAATCTAAAATTGAATTAGCAGCTAAGAAGAGATGGACATGGACTGTATTTTTTTTTCTGAGACAGGGTCTTGCTCTGTTGCCCAGGCTGGAGTGCAGTGGTGTGAACACAGTTCACTGCAGCCTTGGCCTCCTAGGCTTAATCAATCCTCCCCCTCAGCCTTCCAAAGTGCTGGGATCACATGTGTGAGCCACCGTGCCCAGCCCATGGATGGGATTTGACACATAACCTTAAGCTCAGAATTTTAAATCATGTAATCAGATAAATAACCTTTTCCATCTAAAATACTGTCTCATTTTTGAAGGGAGGATCATTTTTATTTCCAAGATGAACACCTCTCTTTGCTATTGTGGTAATCCCTACATTTTATGTTCAGAGATAAGAAGATAGTCACCCAAATTCCTGACAACTATTCAGGCTTGAGTGCTTTTTTAGCTCTCCTCTGTTAAACTAACACAGAAATCTTATTTTCAAATCCATTATAGTTGAATTGGTAGCTAGAATTCAGATTTCCCAATTACTTCCACAACTGCTAAATTAGAAGACCTCCTGGAGGTTGCAGTGAGCTGAGATCACGTCACTGCACTCCAGCCTGGGTGACAGAGCAAGACTCTGTCTCAAAAAAAAAAGAAAGAAAAAAAAACCAAATACAAACCAAAACAAAAAAAGGATGATCTCCAATTCAGATGCCATACCAATATAGCTCAGGATACTGCACTGAGAAATGAAACCTTGACCATGGCCTTGGCAGCCCTGCACCACGTAGCTTCTGCATACCACCCCCCCAAGGTATGTTCTAGTCACCTCAACTCCTTTTAGTTACTAGAACACACTAAATTTGTGTGTTTGTTTAATTTTGAGACAGAGTCTCACTCTGCTGCCCAGGCTGCAGAGCAGTGGTGCAATCTCAGCTCACTGCAACCTCCCCCTCCTAAGTTCAAGGGATTCTTCTGCCTCAGCCTCCGGAGTAGCTGGGATTACAGTTGTGCGCCATCACGCCTGGCTAATTTTTGTATTTTTAGTAGAGACATGGTTTTGCCAAGTTGGCCAGACTGGTCTCGAACTCCTGACCTCAGGTGACCTGCCATCCTTGGCCTTCCAAAGTGCTGGGATTACAGGTGTGAGCCACCGTGCCTGGCCATGGGACATACTCAATTCCTTTAAATGTCTTCTCCCTTTTCATCCTGTAAGTCTTAGGAAGATTCTCTGAAAACTTATCTAAGTCGGTCTCCCTTGTTTTACATCATAGCCATCTGTTCACTTCTTTCCTGGGATGTCTTTCCAGTTGTGAAGACATATTTTTGTGCACCTGTTTATTATTTTTTGTATCACCCACAGGGAGCAT
Organism: Cheracebus regulus; assembly: GCA_963574635.1. Classification (NCBI taxonomy): domain Eukaryota; kingdom Metazoa; phylum Chordata; class Mammalia; order Primates; family Pitheciidae; genus Cheracebus; species Cheracebus regulus. The sequence goes on from CAUYQU010041724.1 coordinate 60,278, forward strand.
GCCTGTCTCCTTTCACTACTGTATACCTGAAACCAAGCCTGGCACACAACTGAAATGCATTTGTTTGATAAATGCCTGCATGAAAGCACTAACTACCAACAATTGTGGTTTGAGCTAGCCTCAGCATTCTAATGACCACACAGCTTTTAAATCCTCAGCAGCACAATGCTTGTTGCAGAGCTGTCACAGTTCTGATGACAGAGCAGCGGTCAAACGAAGGCAGTCCCTACTTACAGTAGAAATGAAACAAAGTGAATTAGAGCCAAAGAGCAGGAAAAAGATGGACTATTACAGGAATTCAAGGGATGTGGCTTTAAGTTGCTAGGTTCTGGAGGAATTTGTTAGGCAGCAGTAGATTAATATTCTGCAGACAATGTGTTAAAATTTGAGAACTCCTGAGTTACAGCAGAGGTCATAACAGGGATGCAATGTGAAAACAAAGTACAAATTTAATTCCGTAGGCAAAAGGAGCAGCCAAGGACTCCTTACAGAGCTAGTGGCATGGTATTAGCCCAAATAACATGACATATTCACCTCTCTATTGGAATTATGCATTAGGTAGATACTTGCAGGCAGCAAATGTGTAAATAAGCTTTATGATAAGCTAAACAAGGAGGACAGGGAAGAAGCAGGAAGCTAACAGGTTATCTAGTGCCTGCTGTGGCTGAAGCACATAGCCAGGTGCTTTACATCTACAATCTTATCTAAGCTTAATTTTCACAACTCTATCAGCTGAGTACGATCATCTCCAGTATACAGAGAAAGACGACTGAGACAGGTTAGGAAACTTATCCAAAGACTCGGCTAATAGATGCTGGAGCCAGAATTCTCACTTTGGGTTACCTGACTCCAAAGTCAACGTTCATCTCAGGATTTCACACTGCTACCTCAGAAATTTAACTAAAAGAATCAACAAATTATAAGCGGCTGATATAGAAAAGTACAGAGCAACTAGTAGGTAGTGGCACAGAACTTTTTACAAAGTTGACAACTTGCATACAAGTGAGATAAAAATGCCAGAGACTTCATAATCTCTGAATCTGGTGGCCAAAGATGGTTAAATTTGGATAGGAATAATTTACTGAAAGGCAAATGTGAACTTTAAAAAAAGTCCCTACAAGGACTGTGCAATACAATTTTTAAAGTTTTGTAATTGTAAAAGGACATTTAAATAAGAGAAACTCGCCTATTTCTACTATCTTAATACAACTTATTTCTCCACGTTCCCTTTTCAATCTTAAATAGATGTTAATTGGAAAAAAAACCAAATTACATAGAAACGTATAAAGTGAAAGAATTCTCTTCTCACTGATCAATCTATATCCTCTACACATTTTCACATCTTTACATCTTCAGTGGAACTGGTACACAAGAGGAGGATAAACACCTTTGAAGGCAAAGATTTCACATCCTGGCAATGGGGATATCAAGGACACTAAATATACAGTATTAGAGAAGTAAAGAAACATGTCCCAATAGCCAGGACCTGGGGTTGTCAAGTATTATTGTAGGAAAAAGAAAATTTTACCTTTTGACAAGTAGAAAAAAAAGACAGAGAGAATTTTATTCTCTAGCTAGTCAAAAATAAATAAGACAATTTTACCAACCAATACGAAAGTAAAATGAGTACATGAAAGAGAACACAGGGGTTACTGATATAAAACTGATCTAAACCATCACAGTGAAGGTGTTCAGGCTCCCTTCTCCAGATACACAGGTATGGGACGGAAGACCAGGCCACCTAAATCACTCCCTCATCACTGTACAGAAACTGCCTCAATTACCACAGCACCTAAATGGAAGAATGCATCAAAGGTCCTCTCAGACAAACCAAGACAGAGAGGCTGGCAAAGTTCATGAGAAGGAATTTTCAACAAAATGCACTTGTGTAAAAAAGGAAAAAAAAAAAAACTGCTTCTTAATATACAGAAATCTCTGCAAGGACTCAAACTGATGTCACTGGTTGCCACGGAGGCAGAGAACTGGCTGGTCGGTCTGGTCTCCCTTGTGCTAGGTAGGTAACCTGTTTTAAAGATGACCCCTTCCCCAAGTGCTCCAAGTCTCAAAGACAACTTCCACTGTGACCGCTGGGTATCTCCTCCGTCTCTTGGAGCTCTTCCTGAGAATGCCTCAGTATCCAATTCCTGGTCTCTTTTCTCCTGCTTTTTAATTCCTTTACCATCATTTAGTGAATCTTGGGGGAAACAAAGATAAATGTATCAGTATTTACTCCTATAGGCTGATATTAATTCCCAATTTTAGAATGGATATTATAAAGTGAAACTGAACTATAGTTTTCTTTCCTGTGTCTAATATATTTCAATAGCAATGTTACTGAATTTGTGAAAAGAATTTGGAAGTTCCTCTTCTTAAGTTCTGGAACAGTTAGACAGAGGTAGGCGTACATACTGACAGATTCAAAGAATTCAATCATCAATTCCAGGTTTGGCAATATGAGGTGGGTACCTATTCTCCTTTTAACCACCTTCTCAACTCTGTTGTTACCGATGTGTATCGATTCTTTTCTAGAGTCAATTTTGATAAGCCATGTTTTCCTAGAAATTATCCATTTCTTTGGGCATTCTAATATTTTTCAGAGTTGTACAAAAGGTTCCCTTAAAATAATTTAAATTCTTCAGTATCTGGTATTTCCCCCTTATTTCCTATTTTGTCTGTGTGTTTTTTCTCCCTTCCCTCTGGCAACACCTAGTAGCTTATCTATTTCATGCCTTTCTTCTCACTTCCTGGCAAAAAAAACAACAACAACAACAACAAAAAACCAAAACACCCCCCAAAGTTTTGGATTTACCATTTCCATTGTTTTCAAGTTCATTATGTTCTGCCTTTACTAACTCCTTATATTATTATTATACCTGAGATTTATTTTGTTCCCTTTTCTAAATGATTAGTTTAATATATAATGCATTCCCTGTCGTTCTTGTTTAATAATGTTTAAGGATATAAATTTCCTGGACCACCGAAAAGCAGTACTACATAGGTTCTGACACACAGTTGATTATCATTAATTTCTAGATATACTGCAATTTTGGTTTGTAATTTTTCTTTGATCCAAGAATTCTGTTTTAAGTTCCACATGTTTGAGTCTTTTCTTTGGTTTTATTTTTATTTATTTATTTTAAAGATGGGGTTTCACCATGATGGCCAGGCTGGTCTTGAACTCCTGACATCAGGTGATCCACCCACCTCAGCCTCCCAAAGTGCTACGATTACAGGCGTGAGCCACTGTGCCTGGCCTTGTTTGGTTCTATTTTTATTGCTCTACATTAGAAACTACAGCCTAGGAAGATGTTAGTCTGGCTTATTCAAATGTTATGTATTGCCCAACTCTGAGAAAATAATTTATCTCATAGTTATCACACATTGGAATAGTTATGACAATAATACCCTAGCACACAGCTGTTATGTATCCTGAAAAAGGGGTTAAATGGAACAGCTATAGTATGGGCTAATGGAGGTGCTGTATATTAAGACATGTACCTCTTCCCCCCTATTTACCGTGTCATTCATGAATGGTTTAAGAGTTAAGTTATAAAGTCTTCTCCGTCATGCCTGTGTTTCTATCAATGTGGCTCTGATGTTCACCTATGTATTTGGGGTTCTAGTTATCATTTGGTGTCCTATCATTAAAAATAAAATTTAAAAATATGAAAATAAAATAAAAATAATTGCCTTCAAAATAGCAATTGGTAAGTGAACCAGAATAACCACTCTGAAGAACAAAGTGTGTGTTTAGACATGCAGACTGTCCACAACGCAGATCAGTAAAGAAAGGAGAAGTGAGGCAGCAAGTGATTATACAGATGAAAAACCATGAAACTGAATCCCTGCCTCATAACACATGACTGCTGGTGGTTTAAAGATTATTTTAAACACTTGACAACAGAGAAGAATATTTTTTATGACTCCAGGTAAAGAAGAATTTCTTAAAGAAGACACAGAAAGTACAAAGCATATGTGTGTGTGTGTGTGTATGAATATATATATATGAATATATATATATATATATACACACACACACACACATATATATATGTATATATATAGACTGATAAATTCAGCTGCTTCAGTTAGGAGCCTCTACTATTCACTAAGAGACAATATCAAGAGAGTGAAGATACACCATCAAGTAGAAGATATGTGCCACATATATAATAGAATCCAGGATATATAATTATACTCTAAAATAACTAAGAAAAAAATCCACTAGAAATTAAACAAAAGAAACGAATAGGCCCAAAAAGCTAAATATGAAAAAATATGTGACCTCATCAGTAATCAGGAAAATTTTACATTAAAACCACAAGGAGATTTTGTTTTTCTTTTTTTGAGAGAGGATCTCGCTCTGTTGCCCTGGCTGGGGTGCAGTGGTGTGATCACAGCTCACTGCAGCTGTGAACTCCTGGGCTTAACCAATCTTCAGCCTCCCAAGTATGTGAGACCACAGCTACATACCACCATGCCCAGTTAATTAAAAAAATATATTTTTGTAGATACAGTCTTGCTCTGTTGCCCAGGCTGGTCTTGAACTCCTGACTTCGAGAGATCCTCCCATTTCATGCTCTCAAAGTGCTGGGATTACAGAAGTGAGTCACCATGACTGGCTAAATATCACTTTTCTATTTACTAAACTGATGGTACAACTTTTTAAAAAAAATTCTTTTGAGATGGAGTCTCGCTCTGTCGCTAGGCTGGAGTGCAGTGGCGCGATCTTGGCTCACTGCAACCTCTGCCTCCCAGGTTCAAGCAATTATCCTGTGATTACACAAATTTTAAAATATCAGAGAAAACCAAATTTTGATGAGGATGCTATATTACTTGTGCTCTCTTACAAGCTACTGATGGAAATATAAATTAGCACACCTGCTATGGAAATATAAATTAGCACACCTGCTCTGGAAATAATTTGGCCTTTTCTAATGAAAGAGGAGGATGTGCAGACAGACCCTGTGATACAAGAATTCTAAGTATATAGCTTTAAGAAATTCTTCACAAGTGTGCCAGGACACACAAAGGACAATTCACAGCAGTCATGTTTGCAATACAAACAGTCATGTTTGCAATACAAAAAGCAATCCAAATGTCCCTGAACCACAGAACAGATAAATACAGAGTGGCATATTCACATAATGGGATACTATATATTCTTGAAAATGGACATAGCAGTGAAGGTGAATTATAGCAAAATACATCAACATGGAATGCAATGTAGGTAGAAGAAAGCACTGGGCATGGTGGTTCACGCCTGTAATCTCAGCACTTTGGGAGGCCAAGGGGGGCAGATCACTTGAGGTCAGGAATTCAAGACCAGCCTGGCCAACATGGTGAAACACTGTCTCTACTAAAAATACAAAAATTAGTCAGGCATGGTAGTGCGCGCCTGTAATCCCAGCTACTTGGGAGGCTGAGACAGGAGAATCACTTGAACCCAGGCGGCAGAGGTTGCAGTGAGCCGAGATCGTGCCACTGCACTCCAGCCTGGACAACAAGAGCGAAACTCCATCTTTAAAAAAAAAAAAAAAAGAAAGCAAAAGCAAATAGGAGAATACATATAGCATGAGTTTATTTATATAATGTTTAAAACTTTACACTACACTGGCCAGGCACAGTGGCTCACGCCTGTAATCCCAGCACTTTGGAAGGCCAAGGTGGGTGGATCGCTTGAGGTCAGGAGTTCAAGACCAGCCTGGCCAACATGATGAAACCTGGTCCCTACTAAAAATACAAAAATTAGCTGGGTGTGGTGGTAGGCACCTGTAATCCCAGCTACTCAGGAGGCTGAGGCTACTGTGAGCCGAGATGGCACAACTGCACTCTAGCCTAGGAGACAGTGTGAGACTCAGTCTCAAAAAAAAAGAAAAAACCCAGCAAACCCAAAAGAAACAAAAAACAAGACAGACAAAAAAACCTTTACACTACATTGATGAGGGATCTGTACGTGGTAAAATTATACAGACAACCAAGAAAATACAAAGAAAATCCTTGTTAGTGGTTACCTGGTAGGTGGGAAACGAAGAAGGGGAATCAGGTTGAGGAGGGGCACAATATGGAACTGATTTAAAGGTATTGTTGAAGATCTACTTCTTAAACCAGGTAGTATAAAGGTGTTCATCTCATATACATATTTATATGCTAAACATGGAACATTCTTTTGTATGCAGTCAGTATTTAATACAAATTAAAAACTGAATTTTAAAAAATTGCTTTGTTTCAGCTGATTAATACAACAAAGCAGTTTTCTAAAAATGTAAAACAAGAGTAGCAACAATGTGTGTTTTTTTAAGAGATAGGGTCTTGCTCTGTCACCCAGGCTGGAGTGCCGTAGCATGAACTTGGTTCAGTGGAATGTCAACCTCCTGGGCTCAAGCAATCCTTCAGCCTCAGCCTGCCAAGTAGCTGGGACTACAGGCGCACACCACCACACTTGGCTAATGTCTGTATGTAGAGACAGGGTTTTGCCATGTTGCCCAGATTGGTCTTGAACTCCTAAGCTCAGCAATCTGCCTGCCTCGGCTTCCCAAAGTGCTGGGATTACAGGCCTAAGTCACCACACCTGGCCAACAATGTGGTTTTTATGATCAAATATTTCAAAGACAAACTAAGAATTTTCTCATCTCCCAAACTCAAGGTTCTGGTGGTCAAGATTCCTAGAATTAGAGCAACATCAGAAAAAAATAATTTAGTGTGAAAATGAATTTTGTATTAACAAAATTAACTTATCAGATTTTACTAGGTATCTACCACCTGCAAGATGAATTTCAGTATGCTCCTTTGCTTCCTTCTCATATGGAAAAGTACTATGAATGACTGGCTCTCCAAGGGAAAGAAAGCTATTTGAGGCTATGGATTTAGGTTCTAATGCCAGTTCAGTCCCTTATTCACTAGATGAGTGAAGAAGCCATAAAATCTTAGAGAGCTATCTACTTATCTATAAGACAGATTTTGCAAACATCTACTTCACAGGATTGTTGTGAAAAGTACATGCAATGATGTAAAAGTATGTATAGTCATTAAAATTTTGACTCCGGGGCCATACAACCTAACCCCAATCCAGCTGCACCACTCGCTGAGTCTAGGTAACTTGACCTCCCTGGCCCTGTCAACTCTACAATTAAACGATGCTTGACATACAGAGTGCATGGAACAGCACCTGGTACATAATAAACACTAGACATGTGATTGTGATTCTAGCTATGTTGCTGTTATAATTCTCTCACAAAGGCCTAATCTGTACCCAAGTTTATATTTTCTGCAAATGGGTCCAGGCTATGCTCTAAGTTTAACCCAATTAAAACACTTGGTTCCTTGGTGACTTCTACAAAACAGCATAATGAATCACTGACACAATGATCATTGTATGCTGGGTATGGTGGTGTGTGCCTATAATTCTAGCTGCTTGGAAGGCAGACTGGAATCCTCAGGAGGATGCTTGAATCCAGGAGTCTGAGACCAGCTTGGGCAAGATAGTGAGACCTTGCTTCTCAAAACATACAAACCAACCAACCCCCAAAATACACTCTAATATTCTCAGTTTACAATGTATTCTAAATATCAAGCTGTATTAGTTCTTGCCAAAACAAAAATAGTCTGGCAATACATATAAAAGTTTATAAGGATTAAAGAAGCAACAATATTGAAGCTGTATTTTTTTTTTCTATTTCTTCTACCTCTTTTGAAGTCTAAAAAGATATATACATTTTTATTCTCAATATTTTAAATATGTAAAATCCGGCTGGGGGCGGTGACTCATGCCTATAATTGCAGTGCTTTGGGAGGCCAAGACGGGAGGATTGCTTGAGCCCAGAAGTTGCAGGCTGCAGTGAGCTATAATCACAACACTGCACTTCAGCTTGGGCTACAAAGTAAGACCCTGAATCAATCAATCAATCAATCAATCAATCAGTCAGTCAAGTGTCTTGGATTTCATTTGTGCCATCCCCTATTTGTATTAATTTATCAGATTTATGACACTGATCTGAATGTAGACACTGGATTGTACATGACAGGCAAAACTGTAACAACTATTTTTACAGTGGTTACTACTTTTGTTAATGGCCTGAACTACTGACCTGCTATAAGTCAATATAAAAAAATGAAAGAGAAAGGTAGTTAAAAAGAAAAGAAAAAGATGAAAACAGTTGTTCAATGAAAAGGATTCTCAAAATAATTTCTGCTTCACCCAACAGAGAAAAAAGGCCAGGAACTGGGTACTAAGGCATTCCTAGGAAGAGTTCCAGAGAGGGAGGAAGTATTCAGCAATGGAAGCTGTCTATGAAACTTAGAATATGTGGGGAAGGAGTCATCTTTAAAATAGGTTACTTTGCCGGGCACGGTGGCTCATGCCTGTAATCCAGCACTTTTGGAAGAGAGTGCATCACTTGAGGTCAGGAGTTTGAAACCAGCCTGGTCAACATGGCAAAACCCTAGTCTACTACAAATACAAAAATTAGCTGGGTGTAGCAGCAGGCGACTGTAATCTCAGCTGCTTGGGAGGCTGAGGCAGGAGAATCACTTGAACTCGGGAGGCAGAGGTTGCAATGAGTCGAAATCATGCCACTGCACTCCAGCCTGGATAACAGAGGGAGGCTCTGTCAAATAAAATAAATAAATAAATAAATAAAATAGGTTACTTTAGTTGGGTGTGGCGGTGCGCACCTCTAGTCCCAGCTACCTTAGGAGGCTGAGGTGGAAGGATACTTGAGCCCAGAAATTCAAGGCCGCGGTGAGCTCTAGTCTTGCCGCTACATTCCAGCCTGGGCAATAAAACAAGACCCCATCAATCAATCACTTAATCAATAAAATAAATAAATAAATAAGACAAGTTACCTTTTGGAAGAGGAGAGAAATTAAGAACTTTAGGGGAAACTGAAGGCGGATCAGGAGCCATTCTCATCTGGGTTGTGTACTGGGATCACCACATCTCTAGACCCACCAAGATAGGACCTCTAGGGAGGAAAGTACTGTGAAGGAAATGTGCTTTTTTCAAACTCCACAAATGTTTCTAATGCACAAGAAGAGTTGAAAGCTACTGGTTTAAGGAAACCAAATCTATGGTGCCCTAAATAACCCAGTGGTGGCAGCAGTAAAAGTAATTACACAAAAGATCACATGAAAAGCATGAACTGGTTCTCCCTGCTTTCAAATTATAAGGTTCCCTGATATGTCCCACAACCAAGATTCCCTAGGATGTCAAAAAAGGCCACTACTTCTACAGAGCTGTAAGCACTAACAGTGGCTCCAAAGCAAACACCAACTTTAAAAAGAAAACAGCTTCCTCTTCCTGGGTAGGTGTCTGGTGCTTGAGGGGATCAGGGAGGACCAGGCTTGAGGGGCACAATGAATAAAATATTAATTCACAGAAATAACTTCCAGAAATGACCTAATAAGATTATTCCTGACTAAACTAGATTGTAAATTCTTCTAGTTTTCTTTAAAATCTGGCTACAACTTGCCAATGAAGAATGAACTGCTCAATTTTGGAAGCCCTATAAACCAAAGCCAACAACTCAATGTAAATTTCAAGTCTGATGCCTGATGTGTAGGCCACACAGAGAATTCACCAGAATGCCAGATACCACAACTAGAGACATTCAAACTGTGAACCAGGACAAGAGGTTGTGGACTGCAGGCTAAGGACAGCTTTTCCCAAGACTGTCAGAACAACCAGACTTCGTAACGAGGCTTTTACCCCTCTTAATTTTTCCTTACTAATGCCTTCCTCTTTCACTTTGGCAGGACCATGCTGTAGCTAAAATTTCACAATCAGGAGCTTCTGTGGGTAACCTGCACACCCTGCTTTATAGTTGGCCCAGTCATGGGATGCTGGATTGCCTACTAAACGGAGGAATCTGCAGTTCATGACACTTCTCATTGCCATTTGGTATGGTAGAGAAGACTACTTGGTTAAAATTGGCAGACTCCTTATTTGTCTATACAATTTTAGTTGATTTGGTTCACAGAAACCCTGGCTAAGGAGCATACTCTAAATGCTTGGTATGATCCTCATGATAGTCATAATAGTAGTCTCTGGTACGCTGTATCCTCCCAGTGTTAAGTGTCTCCATATAGCCACCTGTCAGACATCAAATGGTTTCTCTCTGGCTAGAACAACAAAAACTGAGAAGAAACACACGATAATGAGAACACCCTATCAATGGCATGCTGCAACGGGAAACCCAAACTGACGGCAACTGAGAACAGAAGGGATATCCTAGTTTTGGTTACACTCTTACCTAGGTGAGAGCCTGACCAAAAGCGGGGAGAGGATTTACTGTTAAATAAAAATTATAGGAAGCCATTGTCTGGGACTAAGCTCCTACATTAGGCCTCAGGAGACCAAATTAAAATTAAAAATGGAGCAATCCCTGTTAAGGTTTCACATTCCCAAACCTAAACTAAGTTATCTGACCTTCCTAGAAATCAGAAGAAAAGGAGATAACAGGTAATATCCCGAACAGGACAGTTTATTATGTATTTATTTATTTTCTGAGACAGAGTCTCATTCTGTCACCCAGGCTAGAGTGCAGTGGCCACATCTTGGCTCACTGCAACCGCAACCTCTGCCTCCCAGGTTCAAGCGATTCTCATGCTTCAGCCTCCCGGGCAGCTGGGGCTATGCCACCATGCCCGGCTAATTTTTGTATTTTTAATAGAGACAGGGTTTCACCATATTGGCCAGGGCGGTCCCAAACTCCTAGCCTCAGGTGATCCGCCTACCTCAGCCTCTCAAAGTGCTGGAATTACAGGTGTGTGCCACTGTGCCCAGCCCCTGATGAAGATTTATACTGTCCTGGCTGGGTGCAGTGGCTCACGGCTGTAATCCCAGCACTTTGGGAGGCTGAGGCGGGTGGATCACCTGAGGCCAGGATTTTGAGACCAGCCTGGCCAACATAGCAAAACTCTGTCTCTACTAAAAATACAAAAATTATCTGGGCATGGTGGCGTGCACTTGTAGTCCCAGCTACTCAGGGGGCTGATGCAGGAGAATCTCTTGAACCCAGGAGGTGGAGGTTGCAGTGAACTGAGATCACGCCACTGCACTCCAGCCTCAGCGACAGGGCAGACTCTGTCTAAACAAATAAACAAACAAACAAACTTCAATTGGCACAATAATGAAGTTCCTACTACTTTAATCCTTACAGAAAAAAAATATAGTGTGAATTGACCTGATGTTAACTAATGAGTTATTTTTCTATGTGGTATAGTCTACTGTGGTCTATTGTTCTGTTTCCTTGTCCCTGCCTTACAAAAAAGTAACTCTGAAAGGACCAATACACTCTTTGTTCTTTGCTTTAGCTTCTTTTTCTGAGACAGTTTTGCTCTGTTGCCCAGGCTGGAGTACAGGGGCACCATCATAGTTTACTACAGCCTTCAACTCCTAGACTCAAGTGATCCTTCCATCTCAGCCTCCTGAGTAACTGGGACTACAGGTACACACCACCACACCTGGTTAATTTGTTTCATTTATTTATTTTTTTTGTAGAGACAGGCCTCTCTATGTTGCCTAGGCTGGTCTCAAATTTCTGCACTCGTGATCCTCTTGCCTCAGCCTTCCAAAGTGCTGAGATTACAGGAGTTAGCCACTGAGCCTAGCCTGCCTCAGCATTCTTCAGTCTTTGTCTCTAAAGCCAGCTTCTGCTCAGCTCATAGAAGCCCTTATTCTATTTTATGGAATGAAGTGTTCCCCTATTTTAGAATCACGATAAGGCCAATTGAAGGAAGGAAGAATGGAAGGAAGGAAGGAGACTGAGGTGGGTATAAGCAGGATTTCCCCACAAAGACCCTGATGAAATCTACAGTCAATAATGCTTCAATAAAGTATACTATTTCACATATATTTGTGTTTAATGTTCCTTTTTTTTCTTCCTCTGTAAATCTCATTAAAATTTAAAAACACAGGGATTTCCCTTTCTGTCCTAGTAAGTCTAGACTTAAGAATGGTGGTTAAATCTTACTCAAAATATGCTTTACTACTGGGTCAGCAATATCAACTTAGAAGGATGAATTCCCCATTGAAAGGTCTTGTTCTTGCCATAATATTTTAATTGGGTGGAGACTTCCATATGCAATTTATATAGCAGCTAATACAAAAGACTCATTATTCCAAAATGCCCCAAAAGACTGGAATTAAGGCAGAAAATCAATTAAATGAATTTTAGCAGGAATCAAACAAATTAGGTGGCAGGGGGAAACAATTCCACGTATGGAATAAAGACCTCTGTTGAGGGCAACTCCTGTGGGAGCACCCAAAGAGGCTGAGGGTATTGAACTCTGGAGAAGAAAAAAGCAAGAAGACCCAAAATAGCAACTTCTACGGGCTATGTATGGAGTGACTATAGCTCCATATGGCAAAATAGAGAAGAGTGTTGTAGAAGTTTCTAGAAGACAAATGCTACTCTGAAGTAAGGGGAAAAGGCTCTAATAACAAAGCCACTGAATACTGGCATAAGGTGGTATGGGAAGGAATGTGTCTCTCTATCCCTGAATGTGCTCAAGGTTGGCTAACTAACCAACTATCATGAATACATTTTTAAAAATCAATTATTTTATTTCATTACATGTTACAAATTTCTTGTTTTTTTTTTTTTTTGTTTTTTTTTTTTGAGACGAAGTCTTACTCTGTTGCCTCCTGGGTTCAAGCAACTCTCCTGCTTCAGCCTCCTGACCCAGCTAATGTTTGTATTTTTTTAGAGACAGGGTTTCACCATGTTGGCCAGGCTGGTCTGGAACTCCTGATCTCAACTGATCCGCCCACCTCAGCCTGGGTGTGGTGACTAACACCTGTAATTCCAGCACTTGGGGAGACTAAGGCAGATGGATCACCTGAGGTCAGGAGTTTGAGACCAGACCAGCTTGGCTAACAGGGCAAAACCCCCATCTCTACTAAAAATACAAAAATTAGCCAGGTGTGGTGGCATACGCCTATAGTCCTAGCTACTCAGGAGGCTGAGGGAGAAAAATAGCTTGAATCCAAAAGGCGGAGGTTGCAGTGAACTCAGATCATGCCACTGCACTCCAGCCTGGGCAACTGAGCGAAACTTCATCTCAAAAAAAAAAAAAAAAAAGCTGACCTAAAAGATGTTTAAAAATAGAATAGCATCCCAGATAATAGCAGTGAGAAGTTAGAAGGTATACAGCCAGATGCTGTGGTGTGCCTTTGTAGTCCCAGCTACTTGGGAGGCTGAAGTGGGAAGACTGCTTATGTCCAGAAGTTCGAGTCCAGACTGGGCAACAGAGCAAGATCCACCTCTTAAAAAAAAAAAAAAAGTATAAAAACAGTGGAGTAAAATCAATCTCTCACTAAAATCTAATGTTTATTAATTCAATGGCTAGAAAAACACAAAGGAAAAATGAAGAGACTCATCTGTGATAATAACATCAATTTGCAAACAGAGTCAACTCAGGTTTACTTATATGTGCATTTAGTAAATATTCATGACCCAGTGTGCAAGGCTGAATATCATGAAACTGGTATTTTAAGACATGTCTTCAAACACTGCCTGAATGAGCCAGTCAACCTTTTTTGGTAGTGGCAGTAAAAACAGACTGCATACTGTTGATGGCAGAATGTTCCTTACAATGAATCTTCGCTGCTAGGGCATGCTCCACAGCTTTAAATCACTAAGAGAGCTGTTCCTGAAGTAAGTGTGATACAACTATGAATAGTGCTGAGAAGAAAAAAGGCTGCAAGAATGACGGGCTGACAAGGTCTCCTGGCATACTCTACATTGTTGCAAAATGGCAGGAGTTGGTCTAGAAGAGGAGGCTGGAGTTAAGAACCCTGGTGAAAAAGAATGTGAAAAAATGCATATAAAATGCTTCTAATTTACTTTATATCAAGTTATATATACAATTTTAAACAATGCTGTATAATATTATACTTATCAAGTTATTTAACTTGGGATAGAACAAGCTTTAGAATCGGTCTTCTGTGGATGGTTCATACTTGATTGATACCACAAATCTTCACACTAGTGGGCTAACCAGACAAACTAATAATAATGTGACAAACAATAAAGAGCAGCAATTAAAAATCAGGACCAATGAAATAAAATAAAAATGAAGAAAGGAAGGAAGCAAACAAGAAGAGAAAGCTGCAGCCAACTTGATACAACACCATGATAAAATTTTTTCCTGGAAAACTGCTAGGATTACAATTATATCCAGGTACACATGAATAGTGAAAGTTGTATAACATCATAGACTACTCAATTAGAGTCCTCAGTTAACATCTGTGTATGTTTTTATTTCTGAATACCAAATTTTAGTAACCCCTAACATATTTATTAGTACCAAGTCCTTAGATGAATATATGAAAGTTTAAGGAAATAGATAAAATTTACTCTTCAGGACAAAGGACTGGAATTTTTAGATGTTTCATGCCCACCTTGAGAAGCCTTAGAGCCCATATGGGTTGCAGATCACAAAAACTACTTGTCTCAGTAACATTTTTAGTGGAAGATAAAGTCTATCTCCTTCCCCACCTCCCACACACATAACAGGGACAGGGCTTCAAAATTACCAGGATATAAATAACCATGAGGAATACATTAGTAATATATATACAGCATTGCACTTATCAAAATATCTTACAAATGTATAGTGCAGTACAATTTACAAAGCTCTTTTACATGCATTATTTTATTAATAGTCACATCCATCATGAGATGAAATTATCTCCATTTTTTAAAATTTATTTATTTATTTATTTATTTTGAGACGGAGTCTTGCTCTGTCAACAGGCTGGAGTGCAGTGGCGCGATCTTGACTCACTGCAACCTCCACCTCCCAGTTCAAGCAGTTCTCCTGTTTCAGCCTCTCAAGTAGCTGGTGCATGCCACCACATCTGGCTAAGTTTTTTTTTTTTTTGTATTTTAGTAGAGATGGGTTTCACCATGTTGACCAGGATGGTCTTGATCTCCTGACCTTGTGATCCGCCCACCTCAGCCTCCCAAAGTGCTGGGATTACAGGTGAGAGCCACAGCGTGCCCAGCCAATTATCTCCATTTTAAAGGTGAGAAACCCAAGGTCCAGAAAAGTTAAGTGCCTTGCTCAAGGTCAAGTCAGACATTTGGTTAAGTGGCAGAGCCAGGACTTAATTCAGTACTTCCTGCTCCTAGTTCATGGTCTCTGTACTCACCCGCCGCCCCCCCCACCCCCCTGCCCCACCTACTATAGGCCAAATCTAGAAATCAAATGAAGTATGTAAAAAGACTCTGCAAAGCTAAAAACAACTAGAAATTTTCTTACGAAGATCATTATTTGCTGATGTACCTACCAGTGAAATACCTATGCCTGGGCCCTACCTAATTGCTTAGGCATTATTATGCAAGTATTAAGACTTTCAAAAATTTGCCCAGGTGATTCTAAAAGGGACTAGGGCAAAGACTTGATCGATGTTAAATGAAACCAACGGCAATAATACTTTATGAACATGCTTTTCCACTTTTAGTTTTACTTTTACATTTCCTTTTTCTATTAATCGTCACTCCTTAATCAGACGTGGTATGTCAAGGGTTTAAGGAAGCCAAAGTGTTGACTTAAAAATTTTCAGTATTAGCTATAAGAAAGGTACAAATCTGTACAATATCAATTACATGAAAACATTTTTGTACTCTCTAGTCAATATTTAGAATAGTCAATAAAAAGTACAGCCTTGTACAGCTAAATCTTCGACTGAAGAGAACCCAACTGTTTTTAAGAAATACATTAAATTGTACTCATTTGAGGAACAGGAAGCTTTATGGCATTAAACATAAAATAACAGTTGAGGTATTTAAGGGACAAATTAGATGGCAATTAGCACTGACAAATAGTTAAAAAATACTGGACACTGAACCAAGCTTACCTTTTGTAGACTTGTTGGATTCAACTGAGTTTTGTCAATTATTTTTATTGCAACCTAGAAAAAAATATTTATGGATTTTAAGAATCTAGTAATTACGGACTGATAAATGCCAAGATATATGGCATTGTTAAGAAGCAAGCAAACAAACAAACCTCAAAACCTAAAACTCAGCTGGTTACAGTAAGCAATTGTAACTTTAGAAAACTGTGTAACTGAAAATAGAAGCTTCCATACCAATGCTTTTTGACTAAATTTCTCTCTACCTTAAATACAAGAGACCCTAATAGTCAAATCACCCCTATTTGGCCTGAAGAAGTTACAGATGATGGATCTTTGTCCCTCTACAATTCTTTAGGATTAAAGGGTCCCCCTTTAAAAGAGAGGGGGAAAATATGTCAGAAGTGTTTGAACCAGAGCAACTCCATCTTGAAAAGGGGCTGAGTAAAATAAGTCTGAGACCTACTGGGCTGCATTCCCAGGAGGTCAGGCATTCGTAGTCACAGAATGAGATAGGAGGAGCTCGGAACAAGATACAGGTCACAAAGACCCTGCTGACAGAACACGATGTGGTAAAGAAGCAGGCCAAAACCCACCAAAACCAAGATGGCGATGAAAGTGTCCTCTACTCACTGCTCATTACACACTAATTATGATGTATCAACATGCTAAAAGACACTCCCACCAGCACCATGACAGTTTACGAATGCCACAGCTACCTTGAGAAGTTACCCTAAATAGTCCCCTAAAAGGGGAGGGGCCTTCAGTTCCAGGAAATCTCTGCCCTTTTCCCAGAGAGCTCATGAACAATCCACCCCTTGTTGAGCGATATCAAGAAATCACTATAAGTAGACTCAGTCAAGCAGCCCATGCTGTCTATGGAGTAACCATTCTTTTGTTTCTTTACTTCTACTTCTTTTTTTTTTTTTTTAAAGGTAGAGTCTCCCTCTGTTGCCCAGGCTGGAGTGCAGTAGCACGATCTTGGCTCATTGCAACCTTTGCCTCTCAGGTTCTAAGTGATTCTCCCGCCTCAGCCTCCGAAGTAGCTGGGATTACAGGCACCCACAACCACACCTGGCTAATTTTGTATTTTTAGTAGAGATGGGGTTTCGCCATGTTGGCCAGGCTGATCTTGAACTCCTGACCTCAGATGATCCACCTTCCCTGGCCTCCTAAAGTGCTGGGATTACAAGCATGAGTCACTGTGCCTGGCCTGTTTCTTTACTTCTTTAATAAACTTGCTTTCACTTAAAGAAAAAAAAAGAAAGAAAGAAAAGCAAATTGGGGCTTCAACCTAATAAGGGTATAAGCAAATTGGGGCTTCAATCTAATAAGGGTATTGTTATAACATTTTATATTTAAGTTACTTACAGACAAGGGGAAAATCTCCTCCAAACCAAGAAAAAAAAAAACAACACAGAAATTATACACAGAAAGCACTTCTAAAAACATATGCAATGTAGCAAATCTTTTATTTACAATTTACTGACACTTTAAATTTAGCTGACTCTGGGATAAGTAAGCATACAAATAGGTAGCTGTTGTATACGAAAACTTTAAAAACATTTTATTTTTTTAAAAAATAGAAAAGCCCTTTGGGCAGCTGAAGAAGGAAAGGGAACTAGGTCCAAACCAATCTGTGAGCTAACCAAGTGAATATATACAGAGGCAACAAAAGGGTCACCTAGCAGCCTTTGTTCAGAAAGGGTGAATATGCCCCAGCCGGTATTGTTAAAAACCATTAGGATATACAGGACATACCACAGCTTCTATAGCTTCTGGTCAGCTTATCACTATCGGGTAAAAATGATTTCTATGGACTATGTGTATCCAGAATGGGGAAAGAACGAAAGTGATGACAGAAGGGAACAAAAGTGGAGGCTTTGCCATGACCAGGGAATATAAAGTCACTCAGCCTTGTACTCCCTTTGAGCTCCAGAACAGCAAATGAGCCCACCTCCACAAGATCAAACAGGCTGTGCTTCCTACTGGGCACCCTGCAGGACACAGGAAGATCCACCCCTGAAGAAAGCATCCATGGCCAAAGACCAGGGAATGAGCTTGGAGTTTCTCTACAACAAAGGTTCTCACACTTTTTGGTCCCCTTTTACACTCTTAAAGATTACTGATGTCCCCCAAATGTGGGTTGTATCGATGAATATTTACCATAATACAAGTAAACACTGAGAAATTGTAAAAAAATATATATATATATATTTAACAATTGATTTCAAAATAACAATAAGCCCATTGTAACACAAGTCATATATTTGTGTGAAATTTTCACAGGAGCTTCTGCATTCAATCTGTTGTGCTATATCACACACACATCATGTAACCTCTGGAAAATTCCACTCTACACTTGTGAAAGAAAAAATGAAAAAAGCAAATGTTTTAATAGTATCACAAAAATAGTTTTTTGACTCAGCAGACTCCTTAAAACTGTCTCAGGAAACCTCCAGGGGTCTCCCCACGCCATGGTTTTGAGAATGGTTGCACTATGTATATGAACACCATGTTTTTAAAACCCTGCTTAACTTGGTCTGAAGCCTCCACCTGACCACATTATTTATTCCCTAGGAGCCTATAACCTCCAGAGGAGTCAATAACCTCCAGAGGAGCCACAGAAAAAATCACTGCAACAAGGCATCTAGCGATTCTGACCCTTGAGTGGATGAACCATCAACCCCATCTTTGGAAGGAAGCAAATCAGAACTGGGGAAGGAGTGGAGGGGGAAGGAGTGGAGGGTAAAGGAGTGTGTGTGCCTGAAAAATACAAAGTTGGAATTCTAATTTTATATTTGGAAAATATAAGTTTCAATGGAAACTGAATAAGCAAAAGAAAATACTGACTACTGAAATAGGCAAATGTGAACTGTCTCATACATCTCAACTGAGGAAAACACATCTTATTCATCTTTATAACCGTAACTGGTACACAAGGAGTACTCAAATAAATGCTGAGTTGTCCAGGCATGGTGGCTTACACCTGTAATCTCAACACTTTGGAAGGCTGAGGTGGGTGGATCACCTGAAGTCAGGAGTTCGAGACCAGCCTGTCCAACATGGTGAAACCCCAACTCTACTAAAAATACAAAAATTAGCTGGCTTGGTGGCGGATTCCTCTAATTCCACCAGCTACTCAGAAGGCTGAGGCAGGATAATCACTTGAAACTCGGAGGGAGAGGTTGCAGTGAGCCAAGATGGAGCCATTGCACTCCAGCCTGGGTGACAGAATGAGACGCCATCTCAAAAAAGATTAAATAAATAAGTGCATGCTGCAGTGAGCCAAGATAGAGCCACTGCAACCAGCCTGGGCGACAGAATGAGACTCCATCCCTAAATAAATAAATACATACGTACATACATAAATACATAAATGCATACTGAGTTGATCTGAGGCCTTGAACACTCATAATCAGTAACCAAGAAACAGGACTTCTGGTGTTTTACCAGATAATGTGGTTTTAAAAATTATATAAATCAAAGTCGAATGAATTTTCTTCAAACTTTACCTTCATAAGTAATTTTACGTGGTATACCTGGATCTCCCAATTCCAAAGAAACCCTTAGATATACACACACTTTTCTGGCCTCCATTCTGTTTTCTTCTTCCTATTCATAGCCAAATCCATCAAACATGCTGTCTTTCCAGTTCTTCTTCTCTCTGAACTCCTGAGACCTAGTTTCTGTTTTCACACCTGTATTCTTAATCACTAGTTTCTCCTGGTTCTGCTCAATATCCTCCTCCTATGCTAAAGATTCTTTTTTTTTTCTGAGATGAGGTCTCACTCTGTTGTCCAGAGTGGAGGTCAGTGACATGATCATAGCTCACTGAAGCCTTGACTTCCCCAGACCCAGGTGATTCTCCTATCTCAGCCTCCTGAATAGATGGAACTATAGGCACGTGCCACCATGTCCAGCTAATTTTTTGTAGAAATGAGGTATCTCCTTACGTTTCCCAGGCTGGTCTCAAACTCCTGGGCTCAAGCAATCTGCCTGTCTCAGCCTCCTGAAGTGCTAGGATTATAGCCATGAGTCACGGCATCCTGCCACTATTCTAAAGATTCTATTCTTTTTTTTTTCCTTGAGACTGTCACCTAGGCTGGAGTGCAGTGGCAGGATCTTAGCTCACTGCAACCTGTACCTCCTGGGTTCAAGCAACTCTCATGTCTTGGCCTCCTAAATAGCTGGGATTACAGGTGCATGCCATTTTGTATTTTTTTTTTAGTAGAGATGGAGTTTTGCCACATTGGCCAGGCTGGTGATTCTGGCCTCCCAAAGCGCTGGGATTACAGCCGTGAGCCACCGCACCCAGCCTGACTCTGTTCTTAAACACTTTCATCTTGAGCATCTGAAGCAAAAACAGCTCAAATATGTTTCATTCAGCTTAACCAAACCATAGAAAAGACATTTTATCAAAAGCAACCATGTCCCCAGAGTGAAACATCATCATTTCACGTGACACGTGTGTGTGCAGCAAGGAAGTCTGAGTGGGAGTTCCTAATCCCCTCTTCCTCTAGCTCTCTGCTGGGATGACCAAAATCACTTTGGCCCAGAGCTGGAGTCTGGAGAGCTCAGACAAAGCTGAAACCTTGGGGTAACCAAAAGAGATGGCAACTGTGGGGTGTCCCCGACTGCAGTGCCTCAGAAAGGTGCAGACTTGAGAGAAGACCACCCCTTCATTCCAATGATTGTGGAGTTGGGTAAAGGCAGACACAACAAATGCCAAGGGGGCTCACTAAGTGAGAAGGCCACCTGTTGTGGAAATTTCTGGGAAATTCCATTTACATTCACTCTTTGCCAGCAGCAAAGTGGAAAATTACAAAATAGGGATAAGCACAGCTCATACATGAGAAGAGATTCTCCCAACGAATCCACAGCAAACACCCACTGGAGAAAAATCCTTATCTACCACTTTCTGTTAGTTCACTAATGGTCAAAAGATCCTAACACCCTGCTTCTGAAAGGTGTTACAGCATCTACAACCACTAAAAGAGGAGGCTAAAAAAAAAAAAAAAAAAAGACTGCAAGTCCTTCAGGAGGACGGAGTGCTCTGAAGAATGACCATTAGTCATCGTGGACTGCCATAACCAAAATACCACGGACTGGGGAACTTAATAGTAATTTATTTTCTCACAGTTCTGAAGGGGACCTTCTCCCTGGCTTGCTTTGCAGATGGCCACCCTCTCCCTGTATTCTCACATGGCAGAGAAAGCTAGCTTTCTGGTGTCTCTTCATGTAAGAACACTAATCCTATCAATTGGGGTTCATACTTGGAACTCCACTTAATCTTCTATAAAGACCCTATCACCAAATACAGTCACACTTCAGGTTAGGGCTTACACATACAAATTTTGAGGACATATAATTCAATCCACAGCAAATGGAGACCAAGCCAAACAACTACAACAGCTGGTTACAAATGATAACCTCAACAGGGAAGAATATCACAAGTATGAAGTAGAGTAAAAGAAGTAGACACAAAATATACTATTATTAATAATACTGTAACATTCTATTAGTACAATGTTAAAACAACAGATAAAACTTATGGCATTAGAAGCTGGCACAGTGGTTCACTTGAGGAAGTGGGGGTAGTGAAGGGATCTGAAAGAGGCCAAAGGGAGGCTTCTATGGTATAGGTCACAGTACATTTTTTGCCTGGGTCATGGTAATTCAAATGTGTTTACGTTGTGATAATTCATCACAAGCTGTACATTTATGATTTGGGCACTTTTTCTTTATGTGTGTTATGTTTCTTTTTTTTTTTTGAGACAGGGTCTTGCTCTGTCATCTCAGCTGGAGTACAGTGGTACGATCTTGGCTCACTGCAACCTCCGCCTCCCGGGTTCAAGTGATTCTCCTGCCTGAGCCTCCCGAGTAGCTGGGACTACAGGTGTCCGCCACCACGCCCAGCTAATTTTTTTAATTTTTAGTAGAGATGGGGTTTCACCATGTTGGCCAGGAAGGTCTCGATCTCTTGACCTCATTTTCCGCCCACCTCAGACTCCCAAAGTGCTGGGACTACAGGCATGAGCCACTGTGCCTGGCCTTTTTTCTTCCTTTTGAGATGGAGTCTTGCTCTGTTGCCCAGGCCAGAATGCAGTGACATGATCTCAGCTTACTGCAACCTCTGCCTCCTGGGTCCAAGCAATTCTCCTATCTCAGCCTCTCAAGTAGCTGGGACTACAAGCACAGGCCACCATGCCTGGCTGATTTTTGTATTTTTAGTACAGACAGGGTTTCACCATATCGGTCAGGGTGGTCTCAAAATTCCTGACTTCAGGTGATCTGCCTACCTCAGCCTCCTAAAGTGCTGGGATTACAGTCATGAGCCACCACGCCCGGCCTGTGGTACATTTCAATAAAGGGTTTTTGTGTTTTTTAAAGTCCATGATGACTTTAAATGTCAATAGATAATGCCTAAACCTGAAAAACAAGTAAGACTACAAGCATGTTATGAAGTATGAAAGAAGCATTTAAAAGACTAAAGAATCACTTTAAAAGATTAAAAGTGGCCATCTTGGGAGACAGGGAAACAGGTGAGTCTTGGGGGACTCTTCTGTAACAAGTCTTGAACTGTAACCCTAACTCTTTAAACTGTGTGTAATATGTACCTTGAATAAAAATAATTAAATAAAAAGTTATTTTCGGAGAGATCCAAGATGGCCGATTAGCAACAGCTCAGGAATGTAGCTCCCAGTGAAAGCGCAGAGAACGAGTGGACACCACACTTTCCGACGAATTTTTGTTGCCCACAGACTGGGAGATTCCCGGCAGAGGAGCCACACGGGTCGCCAGCGC
>CAUYQU010041725.1:0-13400 GCA_963574635.1 Cheracebus regulus
GAAGGGGAGGAAGGCAACAAATTACACTGCCACGTGTGTACCTATGCAACAATATTGTATGTTCTTCACATGTACCCCAAAACCTAAAATGCAATTAAAAAAAAAAAAAGTATAGTTTAATAAAAAAGCAGAAAACCTTAAAAAAAACTTATTTTTCATAACTGCACAATAAATGTATAATTATTGTTGAAAAATGAAAAAAGTTAGATATACAAAATGAAAACCAACATTATCTGCTGTTTACCCCCGCAACGGGTAGCCCCAGGGAATAGATGTGGATATGGATATGCATCTTGATACGGATACAGGTGCAGGGATTCATGCACATGCAGTGGGTCACATCTTGTCTGGTGACCTCTTTGGGATAATATTATGTTCAAGCCTTTTCAGATGACATTCAAATCATCAAGTACACTATTTTTTTTAGAGGATCTTATATCTTAAATCAGTTTAATGATTTGTTCTCTGATTATAAAATGAATTCCTGTTTTTTGAGAAATCAGAAAATGGAAAATCATAAAGAAGAATATAAAGCAAGTCTCTGATGTTGCACTGCCCGAGAGGACCTGTTAGCACCTTGGTATGGCGCCTTCCATCTTTCTCTACATGAGATCATGCGCTTATCACAAAGATAGGAACTTCTTTCCTCGAGTGCCTTGTTTGGACATCGGTCTGTGGCACTTCTCCAAGGCCATCTGGGGATGTGGATATGAGGCTGGCATCTGCCTGGCATCTGCTCTCAGACTCTTTTCCGTAACGTTTTGCCGTAGCTCCCTGGCCTTGCATCCACTTGCAGTGGTCCCCTGGCATCTCCATGATAAATTCTTATGAGCAGGATTTCTGGGTCAAAGGTGAATGTGTTCCCAGGCTGTGGAGACAGGAACTGTGTCTCAGCCTTGAAGCCTCTCAGACTCACCAGCTTGGGAAGTTAGGAGGCCTGGACTTGTTCTTCACCCCCTCACCCACTCATTCTGCCCAGGGAAGGGCCTGGGGTGGGGGCTTTAGAGCCCTGGCCTGGTCACATCCCTCCCTGGGGCCCTGCTGACAATCAGGGCCACTGCTGGCTGGTTCTCAGGTGCCTTCTGGTGGACCCTGGGACCCAGGATGGAGCTCAGGGTGTGGGGAGGCAGCCAGGGGGCAGCATGAGGGGCTGGACTGGGAGGGTGGGGTAGGTGGGATAGGGCACAGGCTCTGCTGCTCCCACCTGTGAGCTACAGACATCCAGCAGCGGCCCTGAAACTGCCCCATGCTCCTCCTGGGCCACACCTGGTCCTGTTTGTCACTCGTACCACGCCCGGGTGGCTGTGGGCTCAGTTTCTCTTCCTCTTATTCTTCTCCTTTTGTCACTCTGAGTTCTGGTTTCAGCCAACTTGGGGTTAACTTTAGCCTGGGGATTTCCAGGGCTGGCCAGCTGCAGGCAGAGCCACCAGAGCCGAGGAGGTGAAACCCCACCCCCATGCCTTGGCCTGGTCCCCACCTTATTCCCACCTCAGGCCTCAGAGCCTCTCCAGGCCTTCTTGGCCAATGCTTTCACCCAGAATCTACTGGTTTCCTGAATGGCTGGCACTTTGGGTGCCTGACCCAGCTCCTTGTTGACCAGAGGGAAGACCGGGCCCAGGAAGGCAAAGGCACTTGTCCAGGATCACATAGTGTCATCCGCAGGCCTGGGCAAGGGCAATGACGGGGTAGGTGAGGGTCCCCATGGGCCAGGCACCCCTTAAGCATCATCTCAATTAAACCCCAAACCCACCCTGTGGAGAGGGACTGTTGTTATCACCCCCTGGTGCAGATGAGGAAACTAAGGCCTACAGAAGAGAAGTGAATTGCCCAAGATCAAGGGTTGATGAGGGCTGAGCACGGGGGACACCCCTTCTCTGTCTGACCCTGGGGTCTGGGCTCCCATGGCCAGGCCCTTCTGGGAAGAACAATGCTCTGAGCCCCCCCAGGCCTTTGCCAGACACGCTCCCTCCTCGCATCTCCTGGTGTCCAGGGCAGGGATGGCCGTCAGGCTCTGTAGCCCTAACTCATCCATCTTGCTCTCAGGCCTCTTTTCTGCATCGCTGAAATGGGGTTGCCGCTGGGGAATGGTGGAGGAAGTGAACAATCCGGCCTCTGGCAGAGAACAGCGCTCAGCATAGGTGCCCTCCATACAGGTTCTCCCCACGCAGTCCCCTCCACACGGTTCCTTCCACACGGCCCTTCACACGGCCCCGCCACATGGGTCCTTCCACATGCCCCCTCCACACAGTTCCTTCCACATGGCCCCTCACACGGCCCCTCCACACGGCCCCCCCACACGGTCCCTTGACACAGGTGCGCCTGTGAGAGCTTGGGCGGATCCCTTGCTGTCCTGGTCTGTTTCCCCATTTGTCAGATGGGAGACCCTGAGCTGGACTTCAGGACACCCAGAGCTGGTTCTGCCTCTCTGGGATTTAGCTGCTCTGAGCCTCAGTTTTCCCACCTGTGAAATGGGATTATGATTCTGGCTGTGGCCTTACAGAATTCGAGTGGCTCAGGTGGATAGCATATGTCTGCATGTTTTATCAATGGTACAGGGAAAATAAGGCCACTCAATAGCATCTCAACACAGGACACACTGCCTTTAGGAGTCGCACATCTGCTCAGACCTGAGGTTTAGGGCCTCTACTCTGGGCCTTGCTCTCTTTGGTCCCTGCCCCTGTCTCTCTGCAGGGCTTTGGGGCTTGGGACACTCTGACCCACTGGCCTGAATCAGCATGAGAGACTCCTGTGCACCCTGCAGGTCCCCTGCCTTGGGCCTGGCTCCCAGCAACCTTTGCTCATTCCCTCTTCTCCACCAGATGGTCACCACCTGTGTCCCACTCAGGGCCCAGACCTCCCTTCTCCCTTGTCCGCTGTCCCCATGGAAGCCTGGTCCATCTTGGAGCCCTCACATGGCACAGATTCCAAGGACTTCCTGGGTGTTAAGCAGAGTGGCAGGCCAGGTGACACAGGGGACAGAGTATGGGGTCTTTGAGGTGAGCTTTTGGGGTGCTTCCATGAGGGCCCCTGTGCAGTCTGTGGCCCTGTGGCCACTCCTATGCCTTTGCTCACACTCACTCCCAGCACGCCCGTCCTCTCTCTGCCCTCCAGCCCTGGGTCCAGCTCCTAGGCCTGTTTGAGGTTGCTGCTACCACCAGGCCACCTTTGCTGAGCACATGGAATCCCCAATATCCCTTGCTGCTTGTCTTCTTCACAGGGGGGTCTTATCTGCAGTCAGAGCTCTGGGCTGGACAGGGACAAGTGCCCCCTCACTTGCTTCACCATAGGAACTGGCCTGGCTGGCTGGCATCCTGTGCACGTTAAGGGGACGGTGGTGGGGGTGCCAGGGAATGGCAGTGGATGAGCTGATTGAAGATGGCTGGGTCTAGGGCCACCCTGCTCTGCCCCGTGGGTGGGCCTGTGGGGAGGAAGGCAGAAGTGGGGGGCACTTATTGCTGGCCTGCCCACCCTAGACTTCGCATCTCATGTGTCAGGTGACATGTGCCATGGCTGTGTGTGGTGGGCCTGGCTCCTGGCTTTCCTGGGCCAACGGAGCTATAGGCTGGTGTCCTCTGAGAATGAGCTGGTGACGTCCCACAGGTGGATGGGATTTGCCATCTGCAGGGGCGAACCCAGGCTCTGAGGCTGGGTGCTTGGTCCCCTCCCTGACTCTTATTAGAACCTGGAACCCTGGAATATCCTGGGAGCCTTTCTGCTGCGTGGAGAAAGACAGGGAGGCCTATAACGGGGGCAGTGGGTGGGATCTGGTCACTCACTGGGCGGGGGCATCAGGCGTCACCACAGTGGCCTGTCCCTCACACCTGTCAACCTCCCTTTGACCTCAGCATCTAGACCCAACATGGGGGAGACTGGACAGGGAATGGGGCACCCCAGTGCCACAGCCTCCTGCCCCCATGGTGCCTGAGTAGGCACACTCCAGGTCTCACCAGGGCTGGGTGGGGCAGTCTTGCCTTGCATGGGACAGTAGGTGTCAAGAGCTCTGCACAGGCCAGGCCTCAGGAGGCTCGTGGAAGGATGAGTGTGTGTGTGTGTGTGCGTGTGTGCATGTGTGTGTGCACGCATGTACAGATATATGGATGGACAGACACATAAACAAGTGACTGCCCAGTCTGAGGTCCTGTCCATGGGGAGGGACCCCGGAAGTCCCCTTGGCAGCTGTGATTCCAGGGGCTTCGTCATTGCCGCAGGCTCTGGGCTCCTAGGGAAGCTCTTGGAAGGGCCCTTGTTTCCCTTCCTCTTACCATCCTTGGCCCAGCCCCCCGAAGGGTCCAAGGCCTAGGATAGCAGGTTGAGTGTGACCCGCAGAGTCCCAGGTGCAGCCCCAGCCAGCCCTGCCCACCCCAGTAGACACTGTTCCTTGTCTATTGGGTCGATTTACCTCCCTGCTGGGCCCTTCTGAGCTCCAAGTGTCTGGCTGTGCCCCCCAATTGGCCACAGCTCTGGACCTGATGTTTAGAACAGTTCCTGGGGAGCTGTGAGGAGGGGGCTGGGCCTGCATGAATAGAATCTTCTGGAGCAGAAGATGCTACTTCTGACCATTGATTGACCATGATCTCCAGACCCTGTCTAACTCAAGCCTGGGCACGAGGCTTGGGTGACTTGGTGCTGGGACCCTGGACCATTCTTCCAGCTGGGCTCGTGGAAGCTTTGGAAACTGAGGCTCCCCCCTCCCCACCCTGGGGAGAAGGAGGCACCTGCTGCCAGGGCAGGGGCTTGGTGGGGTTTTCTGGCTATTTCGGGCCTCAGGCACTCTTGGTTTCACCAGGCCAGCTGCACTGGGGTGAGGGTTTCAGGGCCTGCGGAGAGCCCAGCATGGGCAGGGGGCTGGCCTGAGGCTGCCTGGGGCTAGAACAGCCCAAGGATGAAAACAACCAACAGCAGAGACAAACAAAATGTGCATTTTCCATCTGATTGTCCCTCCCCCAACCCAGGGATGCAGTTTCCATTATTATCAACCCAGCTACACAGAGGGGAAACTGAGGCTGAGCCTGAGCCACTAACTCCAGCCACAGGGGTTTGTCCCTAGTCAGGGCTCCTCAGTCCCTGGCTGCCTCTGGCCCTTGGGATGTCGCCCCCCATGAGACCCCGGCCAGGTGCTCCTGACTCCCCATTCTCTACCCTATTTCTCCCCAGCACAAATCTCGTCTCCTACATGACATTGCTCCTTGTCGTCGGGTTGATTTACATCTCCCCTAAACACAAGCTCTCTGAACCTGGCTGGGCCTGCCTTGACCCTGCTGTGTTTCTAGGAGCAAGAAGTGCTCAGGAGAGAGCTGAACATGCGACTTTGCTCTGGGCAGCCCCTGAAAAAGGGGCTTACCTGGCCAGTCTGGGGTCTCACCTTCTTCAGCCACTCTGCCTAGCAGCCTCTGAGGTCCAGCGCCCCTTCTCTCTGGGAGCTGCTCTCTGCAGCCCAGGCCTTTGCAAACTTCCTGTCCCCTGTGGGAGCCCAGATCAAGTCTTCCTCCCCAGACAGGTCAGGAGAGGGTGTGTCTGGGGGTCTGAGTAGGAGGCTCCCCTTTGGCCTGCAGCTGGGAGGAGGAGGACCCTTTCTCCTCTGTCCTTTCCATAGTCAGAAGGCCCCAACATGCCCCTACGCAGGCTGGGCACTGGGTGGGCAGGGACTGCCCATCCTGGGGACACCTATGAGGGGTCCAGGCTCTGGTGCCTGGCACAGCAGCTGGCACATTGGACACTCAGTGGACATCAGACCTGATGTAAGAAGCAGAAGGGACCCGTGACCAGATCAGGGGTGTTGTTGCTGCTCTGGGAAAAGGAGATCACCATGAAGGATGGCCTGTATGGAAACAGATGCATTGCGGGTGTCCTGGTGGGTCACCCTAGCTGTGGGCTACTCTGTCCCCAAATTGACACAGATGCTCTGTGATGCCAGCCACAGAAGTCACCCAGCCCCTCCCTGGCTCCTGTCCCAAAGCCAGGAGACATTCTCCCTGCTACCTGTGGTCTCCCCAGGGACAAGGGCTGCCCAGAGGAGTCGTCTCTTGCTGGTCTCTGCACATGCTGTGCTGTTGCTGAGGGGTAGATGGAGGTCACCCCTTTTCTCTTGTGAGCTGGGCTTGAGTGAGTTCATTGCTAAGGGTTCCAGGTAGGGCCTGTGTGAGACCAGGAACCTCATGATGACTGCCTAGATGTGGCCCCTAGTGAGGCTTTTCTGGCCCCTGGGCCCCATTGTAATGTCCAGAACTGCTTACCACAGTGCTAGGTGGCTGGGCCTTGGCTTCTTCCCCCTCATTATAAACCATTATAAAGAACATCATTCAGTCATTTAGCAAACAGTTACTCTGAGCTTGGGCAACCAAAATTTCTTGTTTAAACTGGGATGTTCCTGGGAGTGGAAGGGGCGCTATTAATAATTTCACCAGGCTTTCTGACAGAGATGGGTGGGGGTCCCTGAGGCAGCCCTGGCCTGGATCTCTGGGAAGAGCCCACCATCACTGCTACAATGGGCCAGGCATGGCCAGACCTGGGTCCTGAGCTGAGGCTAGGTTCACAAGGGCACTTGGGAAACTGCAGCTGATTGGTGGTCAGTGGTCTGGGACCTGGATGGGGCCAGGGTCACCAGGGGCTAGGCACTGCTCCAGCCCCAGCATCAACCTCAGCTCCCAGAGTCAGTGGAATATCCTGGAAAATGCAGGCTGCAGGTCATCCCCCTCCCCTTAGATCTCCCCCTGCCTGCGAGGTTCTGGGGGAGACCACCCTTGAGAAATTACTGGCCAAACAGGGTTAGTTTTGATGTGGTCCCAAGTGACAAAGACTAACCATGATCCTGACCCTACCGCCCTGCTCATGTCACTGTGTTGACATTTCCATGGCCCGTCTGCAATCCTCAAGATGGCCATGTAGTAGAGCAGTTTCCCCAGTCACCCCACAAGGAGGGAGTCCTCATGCTCGGGTTATTACAAGAGGCATGGGTGCGTCTTGGGGTGTTTGCGTAACTAAGCATTTTGGGGAAAGACATAGCCTGCCTGGCCTCTGTTGATGTCAGCTAGGGAAGCTTCTGAATCCCCGAGGGAACTGGAGCATCTCATATGTGGAGCGGGGGACCCTGGGCAGATTTAGGGCCATTTCTCCTTCACATCTCATTCAGGACAGGGAAGAGAACAGATAGCAAGTCCTGATGTGCAACTCCTTCAGGTCTATAAAAGCTGGTCCTGCGGTCAGGGATGGAGCCCAGGTTGGGCTCAACATCAAGGACTCGTGTCCTGC
The DNA here is from genome assembly GCA_963574635.1 of Cheracebus regulus. Classification (NCBI taxonomy): domain Eukaryota; kingdom Metazoa; phylum Chordata; class Mammalia; order Primates; family Pitheciidae; genus Cheracebus; species Cheracebus regulus. The sequence goes on from CAUYQU010041725.1 coordinate 7,249, forward strand.
TAGTGTGGCAGGTGGGGGATCCAGAGCCTTGCCCCGGTGTGACAGAGACCCTGGAGAAGAGGATGACGTGTCGGGAAGGAGGGGCAGTGTTCCTCAACATTGTGCTGTGTCATTCGCAGTGGGCATTGCAAGTGGAAAGTGACGGTTTCCTCTGTCCCGTAAACTTCGCGTGTTCTAGTTGGCTGGTAACCTGGTTTTGGACCTCTGTGTTGGGGAGTGGGTGCTTGCCTGGGATCTGGTGGTATCATTAGGAAGCATCTAGGCCTGGTCTGCTTGTTCCCAGGTGAGTGTCGGTGCTCCTCTTCCTGCCCCTGGACTCAGTGAATATGGGGTTTGAAGGGTAAGGGTGCCTTTGTCCAGGCCTGGCCGGGGACACTCTCTTGGTGGCTTTGCAGGCCCTACGAGAGGCTGGACCAGATGGGAGACTCAGCCACTCAGCTCAGCGGTAGCTCCCAGTCCTCTCCTTTCACAGGGCCCTCCCTGAGCAGCCACCTTCCCTCCCCCACAGGGCGCTGCACCCCCACCCAGGCTATTCTGGGCTCTGGCTGTGCTCTAGAGGAAGCTGCAGGCACCCTCCCCAGTCTGACTCAGATCACCTCCCTCAGCCCAGGCTGCGGCTAAGCACGGCCAGGGCCAGGATGAGTTCCTTCCTCCCATCCCCCACCGTGACACTCTTCCCTGTATCTTGAGGGGTTCCCCCAACACAGACCTACCCTCCTTCTGTGTCATGAGCCCATCACTCGTGAGGGGCTGGCCCATGTCTGACCTAGGCACAGTGGCATGTGAAGACAGGCCTGCACTAAGGCCTGACTTGGCTAGTCCTGGACTGGGTGAAGCTGGCCCGGGCAGCCCCAGTGTGTCCTTCATAGTCAGTGTCCCTTCTATGAAATAGGCAATGGCAGTTCTAGGCCTCAGGGTCACTGTGAGGGCCAATGAGGGACTGATGTTCCAAGCTTGGCCCAGGGATTGCAGCTGAGGCTCCCTCAGATGCTTCTTTCTGATAAATCTTTTCCTAAGTGTGAGGAGACGCTCTGCTGCCCCAGACACTCCCTGGGCAGAGTGCCAACCTCGGAGACTTGATAGGGTAGGGGCAGTGGGGGCTCCATGTTGCTCCCCAAGCTCATGAGCTCCTCCAGGGCAGGTGGTCCTCGGCTGCAGGCACCAGCCCCTGGCCCATAGCTGAGAGTTTATTGAATGAATGAATGAGTCAGTGAACAAATGAATGGATGAATGAATGAATGAAAAGCCCTCAGGACTGAGGAGTCATGAAAAGAGGCTGGGCGTGGGTCAGCCAGTCACTTACTGTATGACTCTAGGTGGGTCATCAACCTTCCCGTTGGAGCCTCAGTTCTCCCATCTGTGAAATGGGCACACGAGCACCTGCCCCAGGTCTGCTTTGTAGACTCAGAGGGCACCCCCTGACTCCCCTCCTGCCTGCTTCCTTCACCCACTGAATTAACAGAGACTGAGAAGCCCAGGTCTCCCCACCTCATGGAGCCACAAGGGGGTTCATTGCGCTTAGCATCATCTCTTGACCTTGCTCAGGTACGGCCTCAGGAGGAAAGGGTGGCCTCAGGTCAGGGGCCTGGGCATCCACTGTGCTGCCTGAACACTTGCAGGACCTGGGCAGGTTAAGCCTCCTCTGCATGGCCTTAGGGAAGTGGGTAGCCTTGGGTTGACTGGGGATCAGAGTCCCAGTGGCCACCATCTGTGCAGCCCAGAGCAGATGTGGGACCCGGGCAGGCTGCTGCTCTCTGAACCTCCATCTCTTCGTCTGTAAGGTATGGGGGGCATTGACATGTGCCTCCTAGGGTGGCCTGGGATCCCACGACATAAAGAGGACAGACACCAGGGCAGGGTTTCTCTGGAAGTGGCCCTGGGCCAGGTGGCAGGTGAGGAGCAGAGCTGGGAGCAGTTCCACAGTTGAGCAGTGGCCACTAAGGGGCTCAGTGATATCCATCCCAGCAACTGGCTGAACATCTGAGGACATGAGGGGTGTAGCCCCTGCCTTCAGGCTCCCGTGGTGCCTCAGAGCCGTGGTGGGCAGGACTGCACCAGGAGAGCATGGTCAGCAGCCTGGGCACACATCAAGCCTGAGGCACCTCAGGGCTGAGGGTCAGGGCCAGGGAAGGAGCAAGGAGCCCTTTACCTGTCGGCAGTTCATGGGTCACACAGTGAAAGAAAGAATCAGCAAGGGTGCCAGCTCCCGGTGGCCCTGACAGGGTAGCAGCAGAACAAAGGGGGAGGGGACCCTAGAGGAGAGGACCCAGGGGAGTGGCCCTGGCAGGGGTGGGTAGGAAGCTTCAAGATGACGAGAATGACATGAGTTGCTGAGCCCATCCAGAGGTCAACAGAAGGAGGACAGTGAGGGGACCCTTGGATTGAGCCACTTGCAGGCCACTGGGGCTGTGATGGGGTGGCGGTGAGACCGCTGGGCTTGAGGAAGGAAGGGAGGGGACCATGGCCTCCAGGAGCCCTTGATTACTACTTGTAAGGGGCAGGAGAGAGGGAGGTGGCAGCTGGAGGGAACGCAGCATCCAAGATGGGTTCTAGGTTGGGAGAAGCATAGGTTATGGCCAGGGGGACAGGGAACTGATTTAGGGGCAGGAGCTAAAGAGGGAGGGGTCTATTAGGTGTGGAGAGTGACAGGGAAATGGATTGGCCCAGGGGTGCCCTCTTGAGGGTCAGAGCGAGGAGGTGTCAGGAAGAGGGCTGGTTGCCCTGCTCTGGAGGGACCCAGTGACGTGGAAGTGTAAGGGGTGCCCACTAACGGAGGGAGGTCAGAGGTCAGGGGCCCTGCTGGGGTGCCCCGTGGCAAAAGCCCCCCGAGGTCAGGGGGCTCCTCATGCAGTCCCTAGAAGGGCTGCGTCGCACTCACAATTCCCCATTTCTTACATGTCCCCGACATAAAATCCTGGAAAGTTTGTCAGGTCACAGATAGGCCCTATTCCAGCCCAGGCATTTCATTACTTCGAGGCTGCCCCCTTGAAGGGCATCTTGGCAGGATCACAGCTTAGATCAAATCTGCGCTCCTAAAATGACCATCAGGAGGGTCCCTGGCCCTTCATACTGAGATGTGGCGGTGGAGAGACTGTGGTCCAGTTTCCCTCTAGGAAGAGAGAAATGCTGCTGTGGGCCAGGCAGGGCCAGGCTGGGTCCCAAGCCCAGGCTGGGTACATACACCCGTATGTGTATGGGAAACCACAAATGTGCTTGGGAAACCACAGGTGATTGGTGGCCGGTGGCCTGGGACCTGGATGGGGCCAGGGTCACCAGGGGCTGGTCACTGCTCCAGTCCCAGCAGCAACTTCAGCTCGTAGAGTCAGTGGGGAAGGGGGGCTGGAGCGGGGTCCAGTTACAGTGACCACAGGGAAATGAGGCCACAGATTTCATTGCACGGAGGAGGTGAGTCAAAGAGGGCCACGTGCTCCCGTCCTGACAGCCTGGAGCCTGCCTGTGCCTGGGGTGGCTGCTCCCTTGAAGGGATCCGTCCACCTTGGGGATTGAGGGTCTCTGAAGTCAGGTCTACATGCCACCACTCAACAGCTCCCCCTCCAATACCTACTGCTCGGTTCTGGGCTCCGAGAGGACCGGGGTTTCTCTTTCCCACGGCCCCAGACCCACAGCCTCATGTATTCTTCCCTTGGGAGAACAGTCCCTGACTGAAGATGTCAGGAATTTTCTAATCTTGAAAGAGCAACTGGGACCAGAAATGGAGGGGCCTGAGGAGCCGCCTCCCAGGGACTGACTCTCCTGGAGGTGGGGGACACTGTAAGCCCTGGATCCACAACAGGACTGGGATGGGGTCTGTAAGAAGCGGGGACTCTTTTATGGCCCCTCCCGAGTGCCCTGACCTGATATTTGACCCGGAGGAAGGACACAGGGCATGAGGAATCCTGCTAGTCTGACCCGAGGCCCCTGCCCCCTCTTCATCCCTTATTGGTCCAATAATTGTCACTTGAATCCTGGGTCCCAGGATGGGGACTTGGGTCCAGTGGGCTCTGAGCTTCCCATGGAGGAAGCTGGATGCAGTGGGTGGATATGGCCAGGTGGGGTGAAGGCAGCCAGGCACCTGGGGTCCAGAGCTGAGATCTGGAGTGAGGTGAGCCACGGGTGGGTCAGGGGTGAGTCCCTGCTGTGGCCTGTGGCAGGTCACTCAGGCTCTCTGGGCTGTGATGCCACCATGCTAGGGCCAGGATCCTAATAGGATCTCTCTCCAAGGGTGATTTGGCCTGGAGAGCATTTAGTCTCGGGGGGCGTGCGGGAAGACTGTGCCCTAGAGCTGCGGCTAAACTCCCAGTGCCTTCCTCGGACCCCAGGAGGAGAAGGGAGCACAGGAGACCAAGGACAGGGAGGGCATCCGTCCGTCTTGGGAGCTGAAGGTCTCTGAAGTCAGGTCGCCTCTGTTGGGAAAGCCCTCTGCCACCTTCCTCTTGACTTCAGGGGCTGGGTTGGAATGGCCCTGGGAGTGTCTGGGCCTGGAGACTGGGCACACAGAACAGGAGAGGAACTCGGGGAAGGAGCTGTGGTCAGCTGGATCAGGCCCCCAGGGACAGGCACGTCCCAATCCTGGACCTGTCCCTGGGTCATGTGTGGTCACAGGGGCTTTGCCTATGTGATGGTGCTCAGGGGCCTGAGGTGGCAGATGATGCTGGGGTATCCAGGTGGGCCCAAGGTGGGGTCTTTAGAGAAGAAAGAGGAAGGCAGGGGGGTCAGAGTGAGAGATGTGGGGCTGGAGGGAGAAAGGGACAGGAAAGGCAGGGAGGGAGAGAAGAGCAGGAGAGGGATTCGAGGATGCTGAGCTCTGGCTCTGAAGCAGGAGGAAGGGGCATCCCTAGAAGCTGCAAAAGTCCCAGAAACCACTTCTCCCCAGAGCCCCCAGAAAGAGCCCAGCCCTGCGGGTACCCTGATTTTAGCCCCCCAAGGACTCATTTCGGACTTCTGATCTTCAGACCTGGGAGAGAATAAGTGTGTGATGTTTTAGCCACTAAATTAGTGGTCATTTGTGACAGCAGCCACCGGAAGGTCAAACAGGTGCCGTGGGAGAGACCCCAGGATGTCCCGATGGCCCCTCCCCGAACCCAACCACACTGACCCAGGCCTGACCCCGGCGGGTGCCCCCACCCTTCTAACACCCGACGGAGCAGGGACCATGCAGGAGGGGCTGGGTGGGGCTGGGCCCTGTTCTCTCCCCCTACACCTTTCTCTCAGAGAGCAGCTGCAGCCCTAGACTCAGGGAGCCCCACAGAGGAAGTCCTGGTGAGGGACATGGTTTTTCAGCAAAGGTTCGGGTTCCATTGGAGAAGTGTTCCCAAAATGATGTTCCCAAACATGGCCAGTGACATTCTGTTCAGACACTTGAGAGAATCTCCGTGTCTTAGAGCTGCCACACAGTTACATGTGCGTGTGTCAAAGTTCAGATCCCATCAATACTGAGGCCTTGGGTAGAACATGTTCCCACTTTTGTTTCTGACCAGATGCCTGGCCTATCGTCACATTTTCCTTCACTCTCGAGCTGAACATGGAGCTGTGTCTGTTTGAAAGGGTCTCCATGTTGTGAGAAGTTCTACTGGGGATCTGAGTCTCCAGTGGGTTGTCCCTGACAAGCAGGCACCCGTCCCAGTCACCGTCCCTATCAGGAGTCCTTGTCCTGGGCATCTGCTCTGGAGTCTTCCTCCAGTGGGGGAATTGGTAAGGGTCCACGTTTAGGACCTGAGTTTTCTGAGACCCAGTGCCCTGTCCATGGTGTCCTGCCTGTCCTGGGGGAGGGAGTGCGACCCAGCACTGGGGCCACCCTCTCACAGGATATTCTTTCTCTGTCTTTTTCCTCCTCCTGTTTCCTCCCCCATCTCTCCAAGTCCTCAGTCCAAGGTCCGCTGTCACCGTGTTTAACACAGCCCCACAGCCGGGACCCCCAGAGGACAGCACCCCAGGGTAAACAGCACCTCAGGAGAGACTAGGTTATCACACTGACCCAGGAGCCCAGACAAGGAGGGACAGAGGTCCAGACACCCAGGCAGGCTTAGACCTTAGCCTCAGACAAGACAGGCAAGGGAAGAAGCTCCCCACATTTCACTTGGGATCTCAAAGAGCAGAGAAGCTGGGAAACTTACCAAGGATGGTCAGCTGGGTGCCGGCTCCGAGCACAGCAC
>CAUYQU010041726.1:0-23628 GCA_963574635.1 Cheracebus regulus
ACCCAAATGCCCATCAATGATAGACTGGACAGGGAAAATGTGGCACATATACACCATGGAATATTATGCAGCCATCAAAAACGATGAGTTTGTGTCCTTTGTAGGGACATGGATGAACCTGGAAACCATCATTCTCAGCAAGCTGACACAAGAACACAAAATCAAACGCCGCATGTTCTCACTCATAGGTGGGTGTTGAACAATGCGAATACATGGACACAGGGAGGGGAGCACTATACGCTGGGGTATGTTGGGGGGAAATGGGGGAGGGACAGTGGGGGGTGGGGAGTTGGGGGGAGATAGCATGGGGAGAAATGCCAGATATAGGTGAAGGGGAGGAAGGCAACAAATGACACTGCCACGTGTGTACCTATGCAACAATATTGTATGTTCTTCACATGTACCCCGAAACCTAAAATGCAATAAAAAATAAAATGCAATTAAAAAAAAAAAAAAGAATGGGATCTCCTCCAGCAAATGTCTAGCCAAATGTTCGCTCATTTCAAAATACCCTCTGTGGACATTCAGCAGATTCTGGGATCTCATCCATTCCATTTTAGAAACTGAGAATGGCTTAGGAGAGCCACACTCAGGTTCATTTTCTACATATCTCAGTAGGTGGTGGGGACCACTTGTAAGATTACCGCTCCTTTGCTTCCAAATGTGAAGTGGGCAGTGGGCTCTGCCTTTCATGTTCCCACTTTCCTGCCTCTTCCTTCCATGACTTTGGCCAGAGAGATGGGCAAACATCACATCTCACCTTAAATTTGTTTCACTTTTCCTTTTTTTTTGTTTTCTCACAAGTCACCAGAAATCAGATGGGATGGGCTTTCTCTCCTTGTTTAACATTCTCTTACTTTAAATGCTCCTCCTGGCTGTGGTCATATTTGACCTGTTCCCTTCCCTGGAGCTATGTCAGCTGATGAGGTAAGGTGGGGGAGAATCAGACTCCTGATAAGGAAGGTATCAGGATTAGAAGGTATAGATCAGGATGAAGTGGATTCTTACTGCTGGGAAACCAAAAAGACTAAGATAGCAGAATATGCAGCCATCAGTGAAAGGATTCTAGATCTGTTCTCTCTTTCTCTCTTTAGACCACTATCTGTTTTATTTAGATTTTAAGTTTAGCTATGCTTCTTGTTAACTGAGAGTCCTTGTTACAAAAAGTTCGGCTAAAAAGACCGTAAGGTAAAGTTTCTCCATGTTTTGAAATGTGCACTTATTCTCCTGAGACCCCCAAACATCAGCTCTGGCTGGAGTTTCTACCTTTGTATTTTTGTGATTACCTGATTCTGATAAATTAGATAATGACTCAGTTTCTTTGCTGAATAACAATAACAGGTTCAGACAGATGCTCTGAAAGATTCCTTGCTATGCTGCCCTGTTATTCTTCAAGGCTGAATCTGGGGGGAGGTGAGGAAGAAACTGTCTTTTGTTACTTGCCTTCATCTCCTCCACAAAGTGTTTTTCTTAACAAATCTGATTGATCTTTTTGCAACTCAGAGGATCTTTTATTCTTTAGGGAGAGAGAAAGAGAGAGAGAGACAAAGAGAGAGAGACAGGGTATTGCTAAGTTGCCCAGGCTAATCTTGAACTCCTGGGCTCAAGCAATCCTCCTGCCATGGCCTCCCAAAGTTCTGGGATTACAGATATAAGCCACCGTGGCTGGCTCCAGAGGAACTTTAAATGCTTTTCTTGCTTTCCGTCTTCCTGATCTTATCACATGAGGCAAGTTATTTAACCCCTCATGTATAAAACAATGATAATAGTAGTATGTACTTCAGAAGATTATGGTGATTATTTGATCAGAAGTAGAAAAACCTTCAAATCTCCAAGGGATTCCAGGCACCACTGGGTAACTGGGGTAGCGCTTCTTGCCAGAACTCAAACTGAACCTTGCAGGAACACTCTACCTCACTTTCCTCATGAGGTGTCTTAGACAATCTTCCCAGATTAGGAGATTATGAACATTGCACTGATCAGTGTTTAGAGAAGCATAGTGTTGGGAAAAGAAAAATGATTTAAATGGAACACTGGGGTCAAAAATCTTACTTGCTGATATGGTTTAGCTGTGTCCCCACCCAAATCTCATTCTGACTTGTAGTTCCCATAATCCCCACATGGGAAAGACCAGGTGGAGATAATTGAATCACAGGGGCAGTCTCCCCGATCCTGTTCTCATGATAGTGAATGAATTCTCATCAAATCTGTTGGTTTTATAAGGGGCTTCCCCCTTCACTAGACACTTACTCTTCTCCTTCCTGGCATCACATGAAGAAGAACATGTGCTTCCCCCTCCACTATGATTGTAAGTTTCCTGAAGTCTCCCCAGCCATGTGGAACTGTGAGTCAATTAAATCTCTTTCCTTTATAAATTACTCAATCTCTGGTGTGTCCTTATAGCAATGTGAGAATGAACTAATACATTTGAGGTTCTCCCTAGTTCTATGAGCTTGAGCAAGTCACTAGGCCTGTCTGAGCCTCAGTTTTATGCCTAGTGTAAACAATAAACCTGCTCTACCTGGGAGGATCATTGGCAATGAGTAGACAATTTTCAGAAGGAAAAATCTGAATGGTGAATAAATGTGAGAAGATAATGCACTAGTAAGTGGCAAGTGCACATTAAAGCAACAGGATGTGTTTCAGATTGGGAAAGATGTTAAGGTAGAATAATAGTGAATATTGGCCAAAATATGGGAAATTAGAATCTATAATCACTGCTGGAGACAGTGTCATTGACAAAATTCCTAGGGAGAGAAATTTATTTATACTGAATAAATTTGAATATGTATCCACCTTACAACCTAATGACTCCACTTCTTCATTTGTACTCTTGAAATATTTTTTACATGTGAGCACATGGAAACATGTACAAGGGTATATGATCGAACACTTCTCATAACAAAAACTTGAAACCCAAAATATGTGTCAAACAAGGACAGGTGAATTACATGTGATATTCATACAATGGAATACTGCATAGGAATTAAAAAGAATGAACAATATTATATATACCTATAAGATAATGCATTTTGGCATGGATAAATTTTTAAAACTTAATGTTATACCAAAACCAGAGTACTAATACAAACAAATGAAGTGATAATTTTCCTTTGGGAAGAAGGAGGAAAATGAAACTGGAAATGGGAGTGAAGGAGATTTCAACTATATTGTAGCATTTTCTTCCTTTGATAGAAAAGCAAATATGAGCAAATGTTAACAGTTCTTAATTTGGTACTTGGCTATACTTTTAATTTACTTAAAGATTATCATTATTCTAGATCAACACTTGTAGGATCATCACTATTACTTCAGATTTATGCAATTAGAATAAAATAATGCAAGGGAACCCTGCATTGACTTAATTAACCTGTAAAAGCCACTTAAATTTAATTTCTGAGGCTCCCTACTGTCAGATTTTCTGGAAGGAGATACAAGAAGGAAGGCACAGGAAAAGTTGATATTCTTCTGGCTGATATCCCATGAGGTCAACAAAGAAGACAGTCTGGGAGGTGAGGGGAATAGAGGTCAGTCAAAGGGTACAAACTTTCAATTATGAGATGGATAATAAATTCTGGGGTTCTAATGTATAGCATGGTGACTATAGTTGATAATACTGTATTGTTTACTTGAAATTTGCTAAGAGTAGGTCTTAAGTGTTCTCACCACACACACACACACACACACACACACACACACACACACACACACACACTGGTAGCTATGTATGGTGATAGGTGTGTTAATTTGATTGTGGTCACCATCTCACATCTCACAATGTATATGAATGTCAAATCATCATGTTGTACACCTGGAATATGCACCATTTTTATTTATTTATTTTATTCAATAAACCCAGAGGGAAAAAAGATAACAGAACAAACCTTTCCCAGTGCATCTCTTGCACACTTAAGACTGCTTGTTTCTTTATGATATCTTTCTCTGCTCCTTTCTTTTTCAAAATCTCCTTGAAGTTCATTTTAAGCTGGTCCCATCTATATTAAAATATTGAAGTGGAAAAGGATGGCCCAAGGTTACCCGTGGCATCCCATACACCCTTGAATATCAATTGAGAAGCTTCACCTGCCATCTGCCCACCCCAGCTCCACAAATTCTTACTTTCTTATCATGCTTTCAGTGATCCCTGGTTTACAAGGTTGTCATCCATTTTGCAAACAGAATATTAGCAGTGTTTAACAGTGTAGCTCTGAAGTTTGACATTAAATAAGAGAAATATTGAGGCCATAGACCAAAGAAAATCTGCCCTTTCACAGGTTAGTGTCACCCTCATTAGGCAACGTGGGTTTCCAAAGTGAATTTCTAGCCAAGGCTGTCATGTATGCCAATGATTATTAAATAAACCAAGGAGAAGGCATTAAAAGAAGATAAGATATTATGAGACATTCCAAGTTCTTGATCTTTGTCCTTTCAGTTGACAGTGATGAGAATGAAGGACTAGAAGGGGCTCGGGAGAGGGCAAACTGAAATCATAAATTACTGTGATAACCACAGTGACGCAGACTGCTAGACTTCAGGGAAATCACTAAGGTAACTATTCAAATTAAACGAGGCCAAAAGGGCAATATGGGTAAGCAATTATATTAATGCCAGGCCTAAAGAAAAGCAGATATGAGGAAAAGAATCAGAATGAATATTTAAAACTGCAGTAATGGTATCTGCCTTAAGCATTCCTTCCTTGAGTACTCATTGACCCAGTCTTAAGGTACACCATGATTCAAGTCAGCAGTTTTTTTCTCATTCATTTAAGATTACATACAAAACATGAATCACACGTGGAGAAACAGAACAGCATGCACTGGTTGCCACACCTGTTGGTATTGATGGCTTGGATTTTATTGCCTGCTTGTATTATAAAGCAGGTTAGCTCTAAGCTCATTGCTCTGAAGAATGAATACAGATACTGTGCATAACAGTATTGTAGGATAACTTTGAATTTTCAAGAATTTATTTTTAAAAGAAATTATTTTGCAACGTTGGTGTTTTATCAGTAACACATTATTGGTGTCAGACATCATAACCCATCACAACAAAACAGTTTCCATCAATAGGAGATTGATTAGTGAAACCTGATGACTTAGATTTCCAGTTGCCAACTTCAGGTTGTGAGGTTAAATAAGGAGAATTTCAACAGAATAAAAGAGTAACTTCACAGACTTGTAAACTACATCTTAGGAAGAAAATATTGCTGAGAACACGACAGTTCATAATGCATAGTATTTTTACAAGCTAAAGCGCTAGGGTGGTTTCATGAGAAGCCCTCAAAAGCTTCCTAATGCATCATCATAAACACGTTTTGAATAAGTCATAAAAATGAATTAGAATTAGCAAATAATATGGGAAAATGTTCACCTTACTACAATTTTAAAAAGCAAATTAAATCATAAGGAGTTACCACTTTAAGGTCTTGGAATTAACGATTCAAAAAAGTTAAAAGGAAATTGTTGCCTGTGCTTAGTTAGTGCCACAAATGACTATTTTCAAAGATCACCTGAACCAGTATAAAGAGACACAACTTTTGGATAGCAATTTGACAAATAAATATCTAGAGCCTCCAACACTCATAGCCTTTGGCCCAGTAGTTTTCATAAAACTATTTTCATGAAAATGTTTATTAAAATATAACTGATGATAGTAAAAATAAGAAATTTATAAGTACAACTTGATAACAACCAATTTGGATTTGTTAGGTGATCTTTGGTATTCTTATAAGATGATCTATTATTTAGCCATTCAAATGATATGTATTTAGGACTAGATAATTATATAAATATCATCATCAAATGAAATTAAGTAAAAAAACTGAATCCGCAGTGGGATATACACTATTGACATAAGTTAGATCAAAAGAAACAAAAATTTAGGCATTAAGAAAAATGGAAGAAAATCTCTGCAAAATTAACCGGGACTGAGAAGGTAAAAGCTCTTCCCTAACATTCATCAGTCTGGAATAACACCCAAATCCAGATCAAGCCAGCTGCTCTGTTGACAGGAAACAACATTTCTCCCAAGGTCATGCTGCTGCTATAAAGTCATAATGGTACCTTTCTTCGAGGGATTATTATCTCTTACTAAAAGAATCTTGTTTTCTGAAATTATAGACTGTCGGAAACCTTGCTTTTTGAAATCATATAAATAAGAATGAAGTGCCCACTCTCGTTGCTGGGAGAATTTAAGTCACATTGACACAGAGAATCAGTCTTGATTTCCAATCCAAGTGGAGTGCTACAGATAAGGAGTTTCTAGATGCAGCATTTCACACCTATCTTAACTTTGAGGTTTCCAAAGAAAAAGGCCCCTGGGTCTATTTTGCAGTCCAGACTTCATGTTGATTCTTTTGCTCATGGCTCTGCTTTGCTCTTTTAAATCCTGTAATAACCCCATTTCTTTCTCTGGTGGGAGGCCCCATAATTCCTCTGATTTGTGATCTCCTTCATTGCAAAAAGTCAATAAACAGACTAGTGGCCTTTGGCTCATTGGACTAGGATACACCAAAATGGTTTTCCCATGATGGAATTGTCCTTCCTCTCTGTAGCTTATACTTTTCTAAAGATGTACTTTTCAATGAAAAACTATTTCTTTCACAATGAGGAAACAGGCATTCTCATTTTTGACTAAAATTAGTCACATGTGTTTTACATGCACACATACATCATAGTACTAGCCACAATTATATCTGGGCCATAAATTATGGGTGATTTTGTTCCTCCTTGATTTTTTCCCCTAAAATTATGACAATAAAAATGTATTACTGGCCAGGGATGGTGGCTCACGCCTGTAATCCCAGCACTTTGGGAGGCTGAGGCAGGCGGATCACGAAGTCAAGAGATCGAGACCATCCTGGCCAACATAGTGAAACCCCGTCTCTATTGAAAATACAAAAATTAGTTGAGTGTGGTGGCATGTGCCTGTAGTCCCAGCTACTTGGGAGGCTGAGGCAGGAGACTTGCTTGAACCAGGGAGGCGGAGTTTGCAGTGAGCTGAGATTGTGCACTCCAGCCTGGAGACAGAGCCAGACTCCGTCTTAAAAAAAAAAAAAAGTATTCCTTTTAAAATTAGAAATAAGTTAATAGTTATTATTTTAAAATCTTTTGATGAACAATTCTGCTTATTGACAAAATGAGATCTACACTTCTTGACAAAGACACTGCAGCGTGGGAGGCGGAAACAATTCAAGTTCTGGCCGGAGGAAGAAGGATGTGGTGTTTCTTGTAGTCAAATGGTGAAATCACTCTCCATCACCTCCCACAAGCAGCCTTGGCATATTGTCCTCATTTCCCATTTGGACTCTAATGAACCAAAGCGGTGGGCATTATGGTTCTGTTTAGGTCTCTGGGAACCCAACTTATTTTAGGGTCTTGGCAAGAAAAGTCTAGAAGCCTTTGATTTAGGAATGTTGGAGTATCATCTGTTCTTCAACCATTCTTCAATGTTCTAATAATTTAACAACATTTACTGCTTGATAGCTTAAGGTCTAAGGAAGGTCACGCTAGTGCTTTGAGCTCAAACCAGAAATGAACATTTCAGCTGTATTATCACTGTCACTTACTGGTATGGTTTTATTTAATTTCATCTTATGGCACTGTGCAGTGTTTCTGAGGCTCCTTTGACATCCTCAGTTAAAATAACATGCAATGGAGAAAAAAGGGATGAGGAATTTTCAGAATTGTGGCAAAATATATATAACGTAAAATTTTCCACTTTAATCATCTTTAAGTATACAATTCACTGGCATTAATGACATTCACACTGTTTACAACCATTACCCCAAAAGAAACTCTGTGCTCATTAGGCAATAACTTCTCATTTTCCCTTCTCTCTCTTATCATTGTAACTCCCAATTTGCTTGCTGTCTTTATGAATTTGCCTATTAGCTATTTTGTATAAATGGAATCACACAACGGTCATCTTTTTGTATCTGGCTTATTCCACTTAGCATAATGTTTTCAGGGTTTATCCATGTGCAATATATGTCCCCTTTTACGGCTGAGTCATCTTTCATATATGTGTATACATTCTGTTTGTCCATCCATCTGTTGATGGGCACTTGGGATGTTTCTACCTTTCTGCTATTGTGAATAGTGCTTTTATGAACACTAGCATGTAAGTATCTGTTTGAGTCCTGTTTTCAATTCTTTTGGTTATATACCTAGGAGTACAACTGTGTGTCATATTGTAATTTCATATTTAATTTTTTGGGGAACTGTCAAACTGTTTTCCATAGTGACTATACTATTCTATATTCCACCCTTGAGGGTTCCAATTTTGGGATGGAAGTAAATCTGGCACCTGATTTCTTATCCTAGCTCTTCTAAGAATTGGCTTATTGTTTAACAATAGTTCTGCATGGCCTATCTCATTCTTTGGTGCATCATTTTTTTCTCTTTCTTCCATTGGATGACTAATGACAGCTGTCTCTGGAGAAACATTAATTAATCACTTTCCTTGCTACCTATGCTTGTAGGTTACCATTTGCATAATACTGTTGGCATTTCAGTGGCTAAGGTCTCTTGGCTGGATTTTAATATGGAGCTTCCTTACGCCAAATTCCAAATTTACCAATAGGAGTACAGTGAATCTCAGCATAATATGAATTACCTAGAAATAACTGTGACTATTTTTGTGCTAGATTATAGATACTTACATCTATATGCATAGATATAATGTAGATAACCATACTATGTTATGTTATAGATGCTATTATGCTATGCTCTTGAAAAATAAACTAAAAAATAGTTTTCCCACTTTGATCCCATACACAGTTTTTTTTTTTTCTAAGAGAGATTTATGCTTTAAGGTTAGCTAACTTTGGTTCCAATTCTGAGTGCAAGCCACACCCACTTTCCTAAAAAGCATACTAATCTTTCCAGCTGGCACCTCTGTATTTTGTTCCTAATTGTTCTTGTCAGTTGGCAGTGGAGTGTCTCAAGTGTTAGAATTAGTAAACACTAATGGCATGCCATCTAATTGGTAGCAATATATCTGAGTGGCATCCATATCTGAATCCTGAATTACTCATTCTTTATTTTCTTGCTTATTACTATCTAGTCATCCTGGTTTTATAAACTTCCAGGAGGGTTACTGGTGAAGCTGCATATTTTTCATGTACTGTCCTCCCTGGAGAATTATCATATTTCAAACATGGGATTGTCTGGAAAAACCAATATGTACATTCCCTCTTGTATTAGTCTGTTCTCACACTGCTATAGAGAAATACTTGAGACTGGGTAATTTCTAAAGAAAGAGGTTTAATTGGTTTATGGCTCCACAGGCTGTTCAAGAAGCACAGCTTGGGAGGCCTCAGGAAACTTACAATCATGGCAGAACGTGAAGGCGAAGCAGGCACATCTTCACATGGCCAGAGCAGGAGGAAGAAAAGATGGGGGAGGTGCTACACACTTTAAAGCAATCAGAGTTCCTGAGAACTCACTCACTATCATGAGAACAGCAAGGGGGAAATCCGCCCCTATGGTCCAGTCACCTCCCACCAGGCCCCTCCTCCAACACTGGGGATGACAATTTGAGATTTGAGTGGGGACAAAGACCCAACCCATATCACCTTCCATGGTCATTCAAAAGGCAACGTGCTAGAAATTTTCCATTTCTCCTTCAAGACTCACCCTATTCCTGAGCTCTATCTTGTCTACAGAGTCTCATATCCTCTGGTTTCCAGTTAGGTTCAGCCAGTGGGGACCCCAGGAAGGTTATCAGAGGGGGAGGAGTGAGGACAAGATTTTTTTCCTTTGGGTTCTTTCCTGGGTAGTTGCCTCAGCCTGCTCAGAACCTTGATAAAAGGTCACTCTCAAGGACTCTCTTCTAGACAGTTCTTTCTCCATCTGCATTTTGGTAGCCCTCTCTTTGCTGCTAGCATGAGATTCCTTCACTATTCCTTGTGCTTCTCCTACTTTTGTAAGAAGTTCCTTTTTAATAAATTTTTCCTGAATGAGTTTTGCTCAACTGTCCATCGTTCTCTAATGGGACCCTGAGGGATGCGGGCAATAAAGGGGTTTTGGTGTTACTGCTTCTTTATATAAAGCTCACTCAGCCTATACTTGCAATTTTCTATCTTTGGTTGTGACAGTTCTGGGTGACACTATTTCAGTATGTGTCATGAAATTCTCCAAACAATTTCCACTGTAATTCTAAAACAAAAATCTGACATTTAACACCTGTAACAGGTGGGAGTGAGGAGTGTGACTTTTAGAATCATTGGCTCAGTCATTCTTGAGATGATAATTGGCCGTTATAGGAGGCACATTCTAGAAGCTGGGCAAGAGGCCAAGAAGTAGCAAGCACATGCCCAAGGACTACTCAGGTCTAGACCGTGGCAGATATTGGCTATTGTGAATGAGAGAATAGTTACTTTGCCTGAAGCTATTCAAATTCAAATTAATAAAGAAGCTGCAAAATTAGTAAAACCAAACCATAATTTTTTGGATGCAAGTGCAGTGGTAAAACTGCAGTGAAAGGTAACATCATGTTTATCAACGAATATAAATCGAGTGGGTGACTATGTCCAAGCTGGAGAGGGAGGGTTTTGTCATCAGGCAGGGACATGAGGGTATCTCTGGGCCACCATAAAAAAATGCCACAGACAGGGGGGTTATTTTCTCACAGTACTGAAGGCTAGAAGTCCAAGATCAAGGCTTTGGGAGGCATGATTTTTTTTCTGAAGCATCTGTCTTTGGCTTCAAATGGCTGTCTTCTTGTTATGTTTACCTGTGATCTTTTCTCTATGTGTGCGTCTCTGATGTCTCACTCTATGTGTGTCCAAATTTTCTCTTTGTTTTCACTTTTTTTTTTTTTTTTAGAGAGAGACAGGATTTCACCATGTTAGCCAGGATGGTCTCGATCTCCTGACCTTGTGATCTGCCCGCCTTGGCCTCCCAAAGTGCTGGGATTACAGGCATAAGCCACCACGCCCAGCCCAAATTTCCTCTTCTTATGGGGACACCAGTCATATTGGATTACCACCCACCCTAATAACTTCATTTAACCTTAATTGCCTGTTTAAAAGCCCTATCTCCAAATACAGTCACATTCTGAGGTACTGGGGGTTAGGGCTTCAACATCAGAATTTGGGAAAGATACAATTCTACCCATAACAGGTGCTGATATTGCATTTCTTGATCTCAGAGATGGTTTCAGAGGTATTTAATTTATTATTATTTATTAAACTATATACTAATGTTTTACACCCTTTGATGATTTTTATACTTTATTTCACATTTTTTTTTTTGAGATGGAGTTTCACTCTTGTTGCCCACGCTGTAGTGCAATGGTACAATCTTGGCTCACAGCAACCTCAGCCTCTTGGGTTCAAGGGATCCTCCACAATTTTTAAAAAGTTAAACAAATCAGCATACTGTGCTTGCCAAAAAAACAAAACAAAAACAACAGTAACCCAGTTATGAGTCCATGTTTCTGACTCTTTGCATAGGCGAATAACTTTCATTTGTATCAGCATCAATACTGAGGTATATATTGAGAAAAGGCCAGTTCCTGCTCCCTTACACACACACACACGAACACATGCATGTGCACATGCACACATATACACACACAGAGCAATAAACTATGCGGAAAAAATAACAATAAATTATCGTTTACAAGAAACAAGAAAAATGCCACATTAGTGTTAAGTGCTCTCATGAATAATTTAACTAGGAGTTTAAGTTTGTAGATGATATGGGATGGCCTGTCTAAGGAAGTTAAATTTGGACAGCACTGTAAATGTTTAAAAGAGCCAATCCTAAGAAGATCAAAGAGGATAGCATTGCAGGCAGAATGAACAGATGTGCAGATCTGAGGGTGGGAATGACGTTGTAAGCTCCTCCGTGTGGCTGGAGATCGTGGGCAATTATTGTTTTAATATACATCTCAGGCAGAGGAGGACGGGGATGTTAACACTTTTGGTTACCATTGCTGCACACCCCCAGCTGATCCTAGCACAGTGACGTAAACACTATTCAGTGGTTAGGAATATAGGACTTAGAAGCTGGTCACAGTGGCTCATACCTGTAATCCCAGCACTTTGGGAAACTGAGGTGGGCCCACTGTTTGGGCCCGGGAGTTAGAGATCAGCCTGGCCACTATGGTAAAACCTCATCTCTACAAAAGTAAAAAAATAAAAAGGAATGTAGGACCCAAGGTGAGATTGCATAGACTCAAATCCTAGTCCCATGAGACACTTTCTCTGCAGACTTTGGGCAAATTTCTGACTCTCAGAACCCATTTATGAAATTGAGAAATAATAATGCCAACATCATGAAATGACTGGGAGAATTAATTCAACTTGTAAAAGCCTGTAAAATGTTAAAGCACAATTTATAACTCATAGTGTGTAACCCAATAAACACTTCCCTTTATTATTATGAGAAGACTCTCAATAAGTGCAGGTTGAATGATAGGAGGATTTCTATGAATGGAATTAGCAGGCATGCCTAAATTTCAGTGGTAGGGGGATAGGTAAGGACGAGGACTCATGTATGGGCTAGATTCAAGTTTCTGAGCTTCAAAAGCAGCTCCTCTGGTCTCCTTTGTACTCACCTCTCTGGTTTATGCATCCTGATGACTCGGAACCTTCAGTAAGTCCTTGTAGAAACTGTGCTCCCATCTTAGCTGTGGGGTAAGAAGTTAAGGGAATGGACTAATCAGTCCCACGATAAAGCCAGAGTATAAACACAACGGACCTTTTCCTGGAAGAACATTTGCTGGAGAAATCTCACCCCTGCTGGAGGTCCTAAAATTCATCAATGGATGGAGAACACAAAAGAAGTTCAGATCCTGTTGCCCATCAGAAATCACTGAAAGTCAGTGCAGTGATCATGGGGATGCTGGTTGGGCCGGCCTCCCAAGGTCACCGGAAGGCCATTCTGGAACTTGGACATAGTTTTCTCAGGGCTGCCCATGGAGAGTGGATCCAGGTCTGTGGGACCCAAAGCACATATAATTTGGGGAGCTCTCTGTAAGAAATTGAGTGCAAATTACAAATTCAGAAATAAGTGCAAAAGTAGATTTTTATAAGAATTTTTTTCTTTTAGAATTTTCTTTAGCATTTTCTTTTAGAAAAGAAACTACCACAAAGTATAATTTTTAAAAAGCAGATAAATAGCACAGATATAACAAAATCAGGAAACAGATAAATCTTCATGAACTGTCTGGCACACTTCTGAGTATACTTTCCCACATTTTCTTGGCTGCCTTTTTCTTCCTAAGACAATTTTTTTTTTTGTAGCAAAAATAGTAAAATCTTGCTGGGGATGAGAGTCACTGGGATTATTATGGGATTATACTCACAATGAGATTATAATCTTGAGCCCAAATCTTCGTATCTGATTGTAAATGAGTCAGTACAAGGGCAGCAGGAGTGTTCCTGGGAGCTATTCATCTCAGGACAGCTGGCAATAATGTAACTAACTGAAAATAGTTATCATGTAAATAGATCTCACTTAATATGGTTTGGCTGTGTCACAACCCAAATATCATCTTGAATTGTAGCTCCCATAATTCCCATGTGCTGTGGGAGGGACCCAGTGGGAGATAATTGAATCATGGGGGTGGTTTTCCCACATACTGTTCTCATGTAGTGAATAAGTCTCACAAGATATGATGGTTTTATAAGGGGTTTCCACTTTCAGTTGGCTCTCATTCTCTTTTTGCCTGCTGCCATGTAAAATGTGCCTTTTGCCTTCCACCATGACTGTGAGGTCTCCCCAGCCATGTGGAAAAGTGAGTTCATTAAACCTCTCTCCTTTATAAACTACCCAGTCTCAGGTATGTCTTTATTGGCAGTGTGAGAACAGACTAATACACCACTTACTCTCAATCAAATATAAATCCATCTCAATTTTCCAGTAGCTAGATCCTCAAAATATTGGCCATCATTCCATTGCCATATAGGAGTTGTAGAGAGATGTCAGAGAGGAAAGAGTGGCCTTAAGTGATTGTAGTAAAAATAGCTAATTTTGTGAATGTTACTACATATATGACCAATTCAAGATGTTGCTAGGTCCTCCCCAGGACCTTAGAAAGGGCTAGTGAACAAGAGGGGAACTGTAGCTTGCACTTCATTAGCTTTTCACCAAATTCACCTGTGCACCTCTGCAATCTCATTTCTTCTACTGCAAGGAGGAAATACTTCATTGACTAAACCTACAAGATGTGATGCAAGACAGACTTCTTTTATGCAGAATTTTACTCTGTAGTTCATAGTGACAAAAGGATTGCAGATTCTTATTTCAAACCATTCTTCTTTCCAGTTACTATTAGATGCTAAAGGATTATGAGTTTCCACTGATATTTGCTTTTGCTCTAACCTTTGAAAAAAGGAGATCCAGGGAGCATGCAACTGCCACTCTGCATTCTCCATATCTCTCTATCCCCAAATGGTTTTCTTGGATCTAAAACCACCTTCATGGGGAGCAGGTAATAGTACTATTGAGAATGCTTTAAAACTGATGTATTTGTACCAAATGCTTCATACTCTAATATCTGTCACCACACTACTTTCATCTAAAGGTTTCAAAATACTTATAGCATGAATTGTGAGATAACGTTTAGGCTGAAAACATATGCCACTTGAAAGGCCATTTTACATTCTGAGCACACCCTACTGATTAAAGTAAAGGAAGAAAAGCTTTATGCAAGGCTAAAGACACAGCTGCAGGGTGTAAGCAATCTATCTTTTTGTTTTCCTCCTCTCGTCGCTCTGCCTTTTTTTTCTTGCTGTCTGAAAGCACGAATGAAATAACAATATGAAAATCAAATTCTTTTTTCTTGAATTTGACATGATGCCAAAGCCATAATGTTGCTCAATCACATGCGAAACTCATACAAAATTTTAATGGCTTCCAAAAACATTGAAAAGAAATAAGAAAACATAAATTTAAATTTGCATATAATGTATACTCAACAAATATATGTTGACATATTCTAAAAACAAAATTACATTTGAGGAATGCGTTATCACAATTTCTTTTTTTTCAGTATTGTTTGAAGTGAGGTTACATGTAGAAACAAATGTGAAGGAAACATTCTCTTTTTTGGGCTATTTTAGAATTAAAATAAAAAAATTATGACATCAATATGTAGTGATATACAAATTTATTTATTCTAGTCCCATTATAAGTTTGAAATCTATTATGGCTAATATTTTTGAAAAATTGAAAATTTGAGATTGTCATTCTATAACTGACTAATTCAACAATTTGTGGTCACTGCATTTCAAACAAATACTGAATCAATATATGATAGCCTATATTAAATTATGAAATAAATTTAAAAGTACAAAGTACATAAAAAAGAATTTGTCAAAAGATTGTAATTAGACAAAGCAAACAAAATGTTAACATTAAATAGAACTTGGTAAGTAAAAGAGGTGAAAAAAATGTAATTTTTTTTCAGAATGAGGGGTTGTCTTTATATTAGTTATTGTAAGGCCGATAGCCTTGCTAGGAGCCGGATGAGCAGCACCCACCCCCTCCGCACCTGATAACACTATTATCAGCAGGCCGGCATTTGTGTTGTCAGGCTGGACATCCTACTTAGCACCTGCCCCCTCCATGCGGGCTCCCCACACCCACTGCCACATTCCAACCCCAGCCCCCACACTCAGCACTAAATCATGTTCTCAGTCCTCCCAAAATTCAAAAATCCCACCAAGGGCCTAACCAATGGCAGTTCGCCAAATCCGGGTCCACTCTCTATGGCCAATACAATTGCCCATGCTTTGTTTCCCCTCTAATCAATCTATTGCCTTCGCCTGCCCACCTGTTGATAGCCCCACTGGGCTACCAATGGCGGCTTGCCAAGTCCAGGTCCAGTCTCTCTATGACCAATGCAGTTGTCTATGCTTTGTTTCCTCACTGACCAATCTATTGCCCTCACTCCCTATAAAACCCCATGCCCAGAATGGCCGGGTGCGACTTCTCTGGCTCCTCTTCCTTGGACCATAGAACCTCGCCCGGGAGCTGAGTAAACTGGAATTTGACTTTTCTGATATTGGTCTCAGTTTTCTCACTTTGATTTCGACAATATACCTTACAATATTCATTTTGCATTTATATGAGCTGTTGTGGTACAGGGACATCCAGGTAATAAGCATGTGGGCCAGATGAGGTCCAGAGAGACTTAATAAGAGATGCTCAGCTGTTCTTAACATTTGCTACACATAGTATTTCACAGAAAGCTTCTAAAATAGACAGATGTTTGTGCTGAAACCTAGTCCAGTTGAATCAGTCTTTTGGAGCAGAGCCCAGGAATTAACTATTTTTGAAAAGCTCCCCAAGTAAATATAATGTGTAGCCAGGTTGTGAAGTACAGAGCTAGCTCAAGACAGATAAGGGAGAGAGAGAGAGATAGAGAGAGAGAGAGACTGAGAAAGAGAAAGAGAGATGCATTTTGTTGATCAGGAAGCTAAGGATTAGAAATTCAAATGATCATCACAAGGTCATTCGTCTGATAAGTAGCAGAATCACATGTCACATTCAGGTCTGTCTGATTGCTGACCACATGCTGATTTAACTCTAACATAGTCTCTTGGGGATTCTGGAGAATGAGGAGAGGAATTGACAGACAAAAGACAACAAAAAGCCTACCTTCTCCAACCTCACTTTCCTCCTTGACCTGATAAAAACATCCTTGCAGTAAATAAAGGGAGAATCTTGTATAGAGACACAAAATACTACTTCTGCATGTCAATGAAAAGTCACTCAGCCTAAATTAACATATTCCAAGAAGAGTCTCTTCTCACACTCACTCCTTCCCCCCACCACCAATTTCTAGCTGAAAAAGTTATCAAGCTCAATACACTTGGCGTATCAATGAAAGGCAGGCACTGAAATGGAGAAAGTATGTGCCTGGTGTGATTTGGAATGTACTGGAATCACACCTGTACTAGGGCTCCCAGCCTACATACAGCACAGGCAGAAAGAAAGAGAGATATTGAGAGAGAGAGAGACCTCATGGGGAAAATGGTCAGGCTGGTTCAGAGGCATGAGACATTACCAGAAAGTCCTTTATGAAATAGTAGTTTACAAGTACCCTCTGTTAAAACAAGTTGAGCATAAAGCTGCCTCCTTACATATTTTAAGTTCAGCCTAACGGTTTCTCTGTACATCGTGAATTATAACAAGTAGAGCTGTAAACAGACTGTAACCTACACTTGTGCCGGTCATCGAGTTTTGTCCAATCAAATGTACAACTGTTCAAACCATGTTCAAATAAAGCAAACGCCAAGCTGTAACCAATCCAGTTGTGTAACTCACTTGTTTTCTGTACCTCACTTCTGTTTTCTGGGCATCACTTTCTTTTTTCTGTCCATAAATCTTTTTCCACCACGTGGCTGTGCTGGAGTGTCCGAGCCTACTCTGGTTGGGAAGGCTACCTGATTCTCAGGTCGTTCATTGCTCAATTAAATTCCTGTAATTTAATCTGGCTAAAGTTTTTCTTTTACTACCTCTGAGCAACTGTGAGAACTTACTAAATAATATAATTAGAGCTATTATTTATGGAAAGCCAATGGACCAAGTCTTCAGCAAAGACTTTAATGGGAACCATATCATTTACCACCCCATCCCATCCCCAATACCCCCACCCTGCCACCCACACACACATACACATACACACCTATACACAGTGAAGTTGGTGGTATTATTCTCATTGTAGTGATTATGAAACTGAGGCCTAGAGATGTAGACAAACTGACCAGCTCAAATCCCAAAGCAAGTAGTGATAGAGCTGGTATTCAACCCTAGGGGGAAAAAATGATAGCAAACCTCATTTGTTACTAGGAGTGTGGGGTCTATTTTACTATAGAACTTCTGGGAGTTTCGGATGGCAGTAAAAATGCAGGCAAGAAACTGACACCAGCCAGCCAAAAGTCTATCACGGCAGCCTAAGCCCTTTCCCTATCTTCTCCTTGTCCCATAACTAGGAAGAAAACAGGGAGCACCTGCAAGGCACTTGTATTGGTGTGCTGCTATACTATAGGTCTCCAGATTGGGAAAGTCTCCAGATACTGTAGGAATTCAACTGGCTTTACCAAACTACCTGCTTTACAGCTTCCTCTCTTATAGCCTGTTTGTTTCAGGCCCTGTGTGAAATATAGCCACCTAGTCAGTTGAAACCAGTTTCTGACAGACCTTGGCAACTTACAGATCAACCCAAGTGAACTTTCCTCATTACCATGCTAATGTCTCCAGCCCAGAAGGAGCCATAAAGCAGGTGACCTATGTGCTGGCATGATGACTCACTGCATCTGCACCACTGGGACCCCTGCATGCAACGACCCACTCTCTCCCCTCTCTATTGTCCCATAAAACTCTCCTGTCACTTTGCCTCAGGGAGACACTGCTTTGGAGAATGCTCCTAGTGCTTTCTTTACTTGCAATGAGTAATAAAACTCCTATGGATCAGAACCTGTGTTCTCACGGAGAGTTGCTGGTTGCTTGTCAGGAAAACAAACCCTGATTTTGTTCGGGTACCATTGCTAAGTGTTTAAAAACAGACTTCATGGGGAAAGAAAGCCCTGATTTGTGGCATTTGCCAGTTTCTGTGGCATAAATACAGCCACAGTGGCCATTTTAAAGCTACGAGGTTGTCATGAACTATTTCACAAATTTCGTGAAAGTGTAACAGGAGTTTATTGAACTGACTCCAGTACACCATGGAATTGATGTCATTCTAAGAATATAATTCCTGTTAGTTAGAAGCAGGGATCCTCCCATCCTCCAGTCCCAAAATATCCAGATTGTTTTACCATCCCTCAGTGATCTCATTCAGGGTTCTTCTCACAACAGCCAACTAGCAATTTACATTAGCTCAGCAGACCCACATAATCTGGTTGAGTTGATTGGCATAAGCCATATACACTACTGAATTAAAGTCTCAGGATTGATAAGCCAAAGATCCAAGGAAGTGACACTCTAGACCATAAATATAGATTAAATGGGTCTTGATAAACTGGAGAAAAGTTTCACCCAAGATTGGGTTCAGTTACTGAAAGAGCAAATCAGAACTTTCAAAACTTAGAAAGCAGAGTAAGAGTGAACTGCACACATACATCTTAGGGGCAAAAAGAGGGCCCTAATGAATTACAGACTACCAGTCTTTACAAATCAATATGAAGTAAAATAGATAATAATGGAATTGTGGTACAAGAAATGAGTGCTTCTTTTTATACTGGGAACTGAAACCTCTTGGGTTCAGATTTGCTTTGTTGCTTCTTAGAATGCTGGGTTAAGTTGCTCTTCCTGGGGGTAAGTACAATGGAGTGCTTCAATGCACAGGCTTTGGTTTTCTTGTCTGTAAAATGGTGATATTAATGATACTGTCAAAGCAGTTTCTCAGATGAATTCAATGGAACATTGACACACATTTTATTTTAAGCTTATGGAAGGGAAGAGACTTCAAAAAAAAATAGTTCAAAAATTTACTTTTGAGAGGAAAACAATGACTTAATAAATGCTATTTAACTAGAGTTTGATGAGAGGAATATCTGGTTTAAAGATTATTAGGCTAACATAAGGCTTAAAGAGTGTTGTGCCCTCAGATGTCTGGTTAAAGGTTACTGAACACATTTAAAGAATAACAGCAGAGTGGTACCAGTCTAGCTTCCCAGAAGGACTCTAAATCTCATTAAAATCTATCAGAAAGGCTAGGTGTGGTGGCTCATGCCTGTAATCCCAGCACTTTGGGAGGCTGAGGTGGGCAAATCACGAGGTCAGTTCGAGACCAGCCTGGCCAACATGGTGAAACCCCGTCTCTACTAAAAATACAAAAAATTAACTAGGCGTGGTGGCAGGTGCCTGTAATCCCAGCTACTTCGGAGGCTGAGGCAGGAAAATCACTTGAACTCGGGAGGTGGAGTTTGCAGTGAGCCGAGATGGCACCATTGCACTCCAGCCGGGGAGACAGTGAGAGACTCCAGCTCAAAAAACAAAACAAAAACAAAAATTAAAAAAAAAACTATCAGAAAAAATACTCTAGTACTTTTTCAGGAATACTAGATCCCTCCCAAAGATTCTGAAAATCCTATTAGCCCACAAAGTTCTGCCCCAGCTTAGGTTTGGGATAATTTCCTTTCACAGTAACTATCACATAGGGCTGTTGTGAGGATTAAATGAAATGGCAACAGCTAACATACACATGGGTGTTTATCTTGTGCCAAGACTGGCAATGAGCTCTTTTCATCTATTAGAAAGTCATGTCACTCCCTGTGTGCATTGCACTTAGTACAAAACACACTTCTTTATCCTGGTTTTCAAAGCCCTACATGACCTAGTATCATCTACTACCACTCTGCCTCTTACCCATAAACCTCAGCTGTAATGGCTTTATTCATGTTCTTCAAATACATGGAGCTGACTCCTGCTCCAGAACCTCAGCACCAGCTGTTCTCCCTGCTAGGACTGCCCCTCCTTATTTTCTCAGGGCTGACTTGAATGTGACATCTGGAGGTGAGAAAGGCCTACCCTAACCTGTAAGTTGCTATCCAGTCACCTTTTATCATATCACTCCACTTAATCTTTCTACAGAGTGCTTATCTCTATCTGATATTTTATTTGTGCATTTGTTTTCTGACTAGCAATTCCACTAAAATGGAAGCATCATTAGGGAAAAGGCTTTGTCTGTTTTGCTCAACTGCTTTCTCTCCCATTCCTATT
Organism: Cheracebus regulus; assembly: GCA_963574635.1. Taxonomy (NCBI): domain Eukaryota; kingdom Metazoa; phylum Chordata; class Mammalia; order Primates; family Pitheciidae; genus Cheracebus; species Cheracebus regulus. The sequence goes on from CAUYQU010041726.1 coordinate 20,685, forward strand.
ATAATACCTGGCACACAGTAGGAGCCCAAAACATATTTGTGGAATGAATGAGCAATCTCAATCAACCTTCTCTAAAACCCTATGGCAAGTTCTACTATTTTTACAATTTCACAAGAAAAACGGCACAGAGAGGTTGAGTAATTTGTTCATGGTCATAAAGCTAGAAAACAGCAAAGCTGAAATGAAAAGACCCCATGTTTCACCTTTTCATCCTTATGTCTGTAAAAATAAACTACTTCACCCATCCTTCCTGTTTTACATGAATATATTTCACATTTAGTCTAAGAAATTGAAATATATCTGCCTTTGCTTTAGATTTCATTTAAATTAGTTCCTCCAGTATTCATTAATCAAAGAGCTATCTAATGTTTTCAGTAAATTAAGAAAATTGCCCACTTGAGGAGTGACTATACCTATGAATATCTGAATATATATTTTCTTATGACTGACCTTGAAAATTAAGCTGCTTACAACTTGTTCCTGTCTTCTGCCCAACATCTCCTGGTTCAAGGCCACTTTCTCCAGAGGGCTTCATTGGTTAGCTTAGCCCATCTCAGCCTTTTTCTATCTGGTTGGTGCAAAAGTTATGCTGATTTTTTCCATTAAAAGTAATGGCAAAAAACCACAACTACTTTCACACCAACTTAATACATAAATGCACATCATTTTCTACCACTCTGTCATTTCTACTTATCCAATTACTCCTGTTGTATTTTATATATGTATTGTGTATATAAGTATGTTTTATCCTTACAATTAGCACATTTGCTCCGAGACTGGGGCCCATGCCCATTGGCCTTCCTATCGTAAGCAAATCTACATGGGGACCAACAAGACGATAAGAATCCCTGTGCGGCTGCCTAATAACAGAAAATGTGAATATATAAATAAAGTACATTTCCTTCTCCCTTCTCTGTTGAAAAGCTTTAATGAAAAATTGTTTAACCACCATTATAATTTGTTCAACATATTTGCCATATCAAAGTGCATTTCTAGTAACTTAAGATAGTAGACATTTAAATTTATGTTCAATCAAGAAGAATCTTAGCTGTCAGTCTTTTTTTAATGATTATTTGAATCTCACCTTTTAATCATAGTCTCTTATTCTTGTCACAGAAAAAGTGATTCATTTAACCACAATCACTTCACTTAAATACAAAAATGTACAATTGTCAATTTAGTATTCATTATCTAATTACTGATGAATATTTTTGTTCACTTTTCTTTCAAGAAATATGCATATCTTCACTTTTCCTTTATTATTTATTCTCTTAAGAGCCAAATTCCAACTTTTGAGGTGTATGGTTAAATTCTATAGAAATCATTCTTGAATCAAATCTTGCTAGCAAGACAGTTCTTGCTTTTAAAGACTTGTTCCCACCCAATCCATGGCCTCTCTAGAGTAACAGAGGCACCAATATGAAAAGAACAACCCATCTGCCTTGAAAAATATCAGACTCCTATTGATGTTTTGATGCATGTCAGTATTGGCGTGTCAAGCCAATGTTCAGTTTGCTTATAAAGGGGTAATGATGCTGGTAAATGCTGGCATTCGCTAGATACCTATCTACACTGCACAATTTCCCACAGTCGCTTCCTGTGTTAGTTTCCTCCCATTACCATAATAATGCACATTTCCTATTAAAAATAGGACTTTCATTAGTTGTGAATTTGTTTCACATAATCAAATGACAGTAAAAACAAGCATAACTAGTCCTCAGGAATGAATATGTGGACTTTAGGCAGGGTGTTCGATGCCCAGCTTTACCTGTGCTTCACTGTGGGTTGGATTTTTTTTTTTCTTAGCAGACTGGCTTCATACACATGACAGAGTATCTGGTTGTTATCTACTCCAAAAATTGGTTTACAATGTAGCCAAGAGAGGGATACCAATTACCTTCAGAAATCCCAACTCCAATTGGTCCAGCTTGGGTCAGGTGCTCACCTCCAGCCTATTCCCTGTTGTCAATAGACTTCTTTGCCTTTTCCTAGTTTTCTACAAGAAAAACTTTCTGTTCCTAGTTTTCTAGTATTCTACTCCTTCTCTATAATTTATGTCATAATCACAGCAACTTAAATTAAAAATATGGCCAATAAAATGAGATGTTACCTAAGATATGTCAGCTGGTCACCCCAACTGGATCTGCATAGCAAAATTTCAATTCATTGACCATAGTGTGAGGTCCAACCTTACAAGGTTAGAGGTGACTATCAGTACAAAAAGAATAGATCTGAATCCTGGATGGTTTCAAAATTCACTGAGCTCTTAGGGTTTTATATATAAAAATCATTTATGGGGAGAGATATAACCACCAAGTAGACAGCTTCCTATATTTACTAATCAGCACTTTTTCTTCCTATAGGCAAATCCAAATGTGAAGCCAAATGTGATCCAAAAGTTACTTAACAATCACAGAATCAGAGGAAAAATGAATGAGATCATCCTAATGGCTGGCACCCAATAACAAACGCATGCTCTCCAGAGACACTGCCAATTCTAGGCACTTTGAATTCCTTCGTTTCATAGATGCATGCCCACCACCTCCCATTCTAAAAGAAACTCTTTCTTCAAATGTAGAATACAATCTTTACTTAGGTATACACATTTTTATTTATACTTAAATAAATCCCTCCCAGAATTTCTACCCAGATAACCTGGATTAGATTTGGGGTATTCAGATAATATTATATCACTTCTAGAGGTCTCCCTCAATTTCTACTTTTCCTAATTTTACTCCTGGAGGTGTGACTTTCAGTTTCAGAATACCATGTGCCATCTAGAATATTCAAGAAACACACACGTATGCATGCACACGCACACACACACACACACACACACACAGGCTATTTTTTAAATAAGAACAATTTTCACAAAGACTAAATGGAAAATGCTAAATGCAAAGCTTCTTTCCATCTTTATAAGCATATAAAAGATACCTTGTAT